>JAWZYV010014533.1:0-120052 GCA_038373885.1 Cheiracanthium punctorium | reverse complement strand
ATTGGCCGTAATCCTACAGCACGAAAACCAACCCTTTATACTTTACATTCTTAGGACTGTGAATATATTTCTTGATATATTGGCGTGTTTAAAGATGTTACTCCTATTATCATTATATTATTTTATTATCCACAAAAAATTATTTTAAGTTACCTTAAAAAAGCTAGTAAAAACAAGCAATACAAAAAAATTAAGTTTCATGAAAATCAAAATGAGTCAGTTGTTTCATTTTTCGCCTCGCCGTTATTCTTTCTTCCAGATTTTCTCAAATGGGAAATGCGTCAGCTTCCATTTTATGAATATTTCTAGCTAACCAGCCGAAGCCTGAAAATTTTGCATTCCAAATTTTTCTGCCAGAATAACAGCACTGGCAGTAATTGCTTGATTTTATTTTATTTTGGTAATACGAACAATTACCTACATGAGGGATCTAGGCCGAGTACGGGGTGCCCTACGTGGGGGGGGGGTGTTTCTAAGGGGTCTTAATCCGTATTTATGAGAAGTTTCGGAGAAAACTGCATAAGACTCCGAACAGCTAGATTGACGGACGCGCCCTGTGTTTGAACCAGGCACTTTTCTTCTCCCAGTTGCGAGCGCTATGTGCTCAGCCACTCGTCGGGCCTCCAGAAATTGGACTTATGTGATATGTGATGTTATGTGGCAAGCCTATACTAGAGGCATCTGCATTCTGGGGCGGTTGCCTTGGTCGGAGGATTTTTTCTCAGAGGTTCTGACGCGTATTCACGTTAAATCTGGAGAAAACCATCTGGAAAAACTCCAGATAGTTAGATCGAGAGTCGCGCAGTAGGCCCAAACGCGGACCTTCACACTTCAACCATCTATCATGTCGAGTGTCTTATCCGACTCGGCCATGGTGGGGCCCAGAAATTAGAATGTTGGATGCTCTTGCTTTATGCAACCATTTGCATGCAGAAGTATTTTGGCAAACTCTTCCAATCGGCCACATTGATTTTTCGGCCGTTTGGATTTGGATCCCAAACTAAATTTTTGCGCTGCTTCAAGAATTTTATCTTTGCTTTTAAAATACCTTTGAGAATACACTCAGGTAGTTGAGATTGTCTTGCGAATTGCACTTTTGACATTCCCCGACACTTTTTTTCTCCACTCCTAAAAAATTTTCCCCTTGTTCCTGTAGCGTAAGATGAAAAAACAAATCGTTGTTAAACAGAAACGACCTCGTCTTTGAATAGAAATTTTTTACGTTGGAGTTGCTGGGACTTTGAAATATCGTCTTTAGAAAGAGATCGTCGTTAAACAGAGAGTCAACTGTATATACAGTGCTACTTTTTTAAATTTCAGTTCATGTGAAAATTTACAATTTTTTTAAAAACTTCCTTAATCCATAGTGTATTTCTAGCTCTGGGTGGGGGCTCGAGCCCCAGAGGCCCCCCCCCTCGTGGATCCGCCACTGTATACAGTGCTACTTTTTTTAATTTCAGTTCATGTGAAAATTTACAATTTTTTAAAAAACTTCTTTAATCCATAGTGTATTTCTAGCTCTGGGGGGGGCTCGAGCCCCCTGAGCCCCTCCCCCGTGGATCCGCCACTGGCGAAGAGAGAGATGAACGAACGTTCTCTATGGTTTTCTTCAACGCCGATAGAGGGAGCGCCGCATGGAAAAGATGATATAGGAGGCGCGCTACAGTTTTTAAGGGGACAGCCTACTTTTAAGAATGGGAAAATGTATAAATTTTAGATCAACTTTCATAATTTTTAAAAAAATAATGAATGCATGCAGAAACATAACTTTTTTTTCAGTTAACTACTATGACATTACTCTATTGATTAAAAATATTATTTTAGTTTATTATAAAGGTGATAATTTTAAAAATATTATTTTACCACACAATATTGGAAAAAAAATTCAAGGGTACTTTCCCACTGCGCGCAAGATATCTCAATTAGAATTCCTTTGAACCTCATAATTTTTTTCTAAATTAAACAAGACATTCAAATTAACAATCTGAACTAAAATGGTTTAATTATTTTCATAATTTAAATTTAAAAAAATCATTTAATCTGAAAATTTAAATTACCATAAAAATTTTGATAGTTTTACAATCATAACTTTTTTTCTATGAAACACAACCATTTCATTTTAGTTCATTTTGTTCATTATATTAGAATAAATGCCTGAGAAAAATTTCAAGTTGATATCTTAAATAGTTTTTAAAATATCATGCGCGCAAACTTGAAAAACAGTGTTTTGAGAAAACGCCAATTAAAGTTCAAATTGTTGTTTTGGAACATAAATTTTAATTTTTAAAAGTTAAAAACATTTTCTAATGAAACATTTACTATTTAAGAATAATTTTACGGAGTACTTAATATGATTAACCCAAAATATGTTTTAATATGGCTTAAGAAACATCAGTCTAAAGAAAAGCTCGACAATTGTAAATATGAAAATATATGTACATACCTTAACAAAAGATACATTTTTAGGATATAAAGGCATTAATATTGGTAAAGTACATGTTTTGAAGTTATTTTAATAATTATATCCATATATATATATTTATTTTTACTTTGCAACATAAAAATTTGATTTTATTTCACTTTATGAAATTTCGATTTAAAATTTTCCGCTTTCATGCACAATGCCTTCGTTTTCTTTTATTGCCTCAAACTGAGAACTGATGAGCATTTTTCTGGCTCTTCGAGTTTCTAAATTAAATTCTGTACATTTCTATTCTCCCTCTTTTATGCTTTGAGTATCAACCTTAGTTGCAGCTTCTACAGCATGCTGCCCAACTTGCGTTTACATTTTCCTTTTTAATCTCAACAAATAAATGTCATACAGAAAAATGGTTGGTATCAATCTTTTTAGGGGGATTCTTCGGTTACCGGGTGTCGTCGCCAAGCGGTGATGAGTCGCCAAACTTGGAGTTTGGTCGAAAGTTTGTTTACTTTAGCGTTAGAGTCAGATGTCTGTTGTAACCTGTGTAGATTGAGTTGAGGTGTTGGATGATGCTGTATTTTGATGAAAAAACGCTCGGTGGGTTCATTAAACGATACCAGGATGTTTGGTAAAGGAATTTTGTGATTGGTTTAGGCAATTTAACTGTAATCGGTAAACCGAAAAGCAGGTGAATTTGAATTCGATGTGTAAGTTCTTGTTTGGTGTTTGTTGAGTTATTTACGGGGAATACAAGATGTATTTGGAAATGTGTTGTGTTATTTGAAGTGTAGTGAATATTATGTTGTTGTTTAAAAAGGAAGTGTGTGTTTATTTGAAGGAGGGCGTGATTATAATGTTAAATAAAAGGAAGTGTTTTGGTGTTATGTTATTAGCTGATGTGTTATGGATATTTTTGAAGAGTTTCTTAAAATAAAGGTAAGTGTTTTTTTTTTTAAGAATTTTTGCAATTGCTTAAGGTTTTCAATGTGAATTGTAAATGGATATTTGATGTTGTTATGTTTTCATATAGTGACTTTATATGAGGTGTATAACTAGGTTATTTAATGCACCGATGTTGTTTTGAGTTGAAAACGGGCCAGTGTTTGACCAGTTTACATAGCTGTACAACTAGGTTGCTGAATCCACTGAGGTTTTTTTAGTTAAAAACGGACCACTGGTTGCCTAGTTTACATAGCTGTACAACTAGGTTGGTGAATCCACTGAGGTTTTTTTAGTTAAAAACGGTCCACTGGTTGCATAGTTTACATAGCTGTACAACTAGGTTGCTGTATCCACTGAGGTTTTTTTAGTTAAAAAGGGTCCACTGGTTGCATAGTTTACATAGCTGTAGAACTAGATTGCTGAATATTCTGAAATGTTTTTAGTTAAAAGTGGTTTACTGTTTGCTCATTTTTAATTGCCTGTTACTGAATTTGCTGACAATTTTTAGTGTTAAGTATGGATGGCGTATTTTGTTTTATTGTTTTTTTTTAAGTGGAATATCTGTGGAATTTTAATGTGTTAAAGTAATTTGTATTTCCTGACAGTGCTCAACATTTTGTATTATTTTATCGTATTCTAAAATGGTGTTTCACACGTGAAAAATTTGGCGACAAAAAAAAAGCGCCAAGTAGCGGGTGTTGGCGAGAAAAAAAAGTCGCCAAAAATAGCCGACACCCGCTAACCGAATAATTCCCCTTTTTAGAATAAAGTAAGCTATTTAATGAGATAAAAATCTCAAAATCGATTTTTTGGGCATTTTAAAAGTAGGCTGTCCCCTTAAAAAATCGTTAGAGTGGATTCCAAGATAGAAAAGGGACACCAAAAGAATGCAATTTCTAGGCGTACATATAGAGTGTCGTAGTTTTTTGGATGGTTGGTGTTGGCTGTGTCACTCGCAGAACTGTTGTTCTCCATGATATCACCATGTAGCTTTTGCACCATGGAGGCAACTGGAGAGAGCAAAGCGGCTGAAAAGGTGTTCCGAGTATGCTTCTGTGTATGTGACCAAAACGCATGCACACGATACATTGTGTTTTGGTCATATGCGTGGTGCGCATGCGTATTGCGCGTTTGACCTTATGTGTGATGCGGCGCAGAGGAACACATTTTGTCCTCACTCCGGTGCATTACGAAAAGACAGGCTGCTCTCTCCAGTTGTCTCCATGTTTTGCACCAATGCAGGGGCACTCCCCTAGTCATTGCACTGCTTTGCAGTCATCTTCTGTGGTAGGTGCTCTCTCCACAGATTAAATATTACAAAATACTTTAATCTGTAATGAGTCTATCTTTTATGTTTAATTGTGAACCAAATTTTAACCTATTCATTTCATCATTGAAAAGACAGCATATAAGTTTGCCTTTCTGTTGCCAATGCGGTTTACAGTATAGGTCTTTCAATGTCAAATGCTCTGCTGGGACTTAGGGTTGAGCTGGAGCAGAATTCAAAGACATATGTTGGAATCAACACTGTTCACAAAACAAGAATTTTTACTACTGCTTAATTTCAATGATTAGAACATACTGGTTAAACCTGAGTTAAAAGGTGGGTTAAATTCCCTAAAAACTCAACATAATTTTTATGTTCAGTGTTTTTATGTATTAAGCAATTGCATCCTGTGCTCTTATTAAAAAAAAAAAAACATGATAAATAAGTGGTAATTGATAAACAAACCGTAATGATGCATTGTTAACTAATTAGTAAAGCATTAATAAATTAATTACCGTATCGTATTAATATAATGATTAAGGTTTATTTTGTACTACAATTTACTGATCTATTTGCTATAATTCATTTATTTAAAAGATACATTTAATGTAAATATTTTTATAAAATTAATTATTTATTAGATTTACTCTAGAATGCTCAGATGTTAAACAACTATTATTTGGACGTTATTTAATGTAATTCATTAATTAGCCTCCAAGCAGTTTGCGTAATGTTTTTAGCAATAGCATTCTCTGCCAATATTTCCAAGAAAAGCACAGTAAATAAGCCATTATTATTTTTAAAATTGTAATTATTTAACGTAAATAATTCCCTCTAATTAATCTAACTATTCGGCTTATTGCTGTAATGTAATGATCAGATTTTACTAAATAGATTTTTCAAATATTTAATTTATGAAAATAATTCATGCATTACATAATATTTCTGACATCGGTAGCATTGAATGCTGTTGGTTTATCGTAATTAATTTAACGCAATAATTCAATTAAAGTTTGTATCTTTTTATATTTTGTCAATCTCATTAAAATCCGGCGTATTTACAACCAGCGTAAACAAATTTTGTTTTGTTGAGAGACATGCGTAAGTACATTTATTCCTGAAACAATATAAAACAATCCAATTTGACATTTTTTTCCCGACATACTCCGAAAATAATCACTGCGCTACTGCGCATGCTTGCTCATCTTGTGATAAATTCGTGTTCTCTACATCAAGAAACACTTGTAAATAAATGGACGGCCCCTTTTCTTCTATCTCCGCTGAAAATGACAAAGTTCCCAGTTGCCTTACTGCGCATGCGTGCTCATTTTGTGATAGGAGATTTTTCGTGTCGTTTAGATGCAAGTGCCCCAGTATGGAACGATGTGTGGAAATAACCTAATTTATTGTAATTTTTATAAATTATTACTTTAAGCAGTTTCTGGTGTTTTATTTCCGTTCTCACATGATTAAATTCCTGTTGAATGAGTAAAGAGAGGAAGGTAGGAAAGTCCAAGAATATCTAGTCACAACACTATTCTTGCATAACTAATATATAGAATATACCAAACGCAAAACAGCATCTTTGCATTACCATTCAAATAATTCACACAACAGAATCATTTTCATCTCACTCTTACGAGATTTTGTAGCACTTTAAAACCCATTAATTTTTCCCATCATGAAATAGGAGCAATCCTTGATATCTTTTTGATGATGTTTTGGATAAAAAAAGGTGGGATATGCCTTTTGACAGGGGAAAAAAAAACCTTACGTTGAGCCTGTGCTATCCGTTTTCTGTTCTTTTCATCATATGCTTTATCCCTCCTTTTTCTCATGTACAATAGAAGAGATTCAGTAGATGGGTCTTAAATTTTATTTTACTCCTAGGATTTTGAGGAGTTGATATTTCTTCGAGTTATCACTGTAATATTTTATTGTGAGAATTTGAATTAAAGCACAAATATTTTCGAGAGAAAATGTTTAATTTTTCGTTCGAGTTTTATCGCAGTATTGTTGCATTTTTGAAAAGTAAGATTAGGGTTAGGGTTTCGTGATATGCATGCATGCGGGAAAATGATATTGGTATATTGATATATAATGTATGAATTTCACAGGAGATACCAGAAAAAGCGTTTCAAACTCTACTCATTTAATTTATATAAAAGCACAAACTGTTGTTCTGTCATATTTTGCACGATTGAAGAACTTTTGTGTACGATTCCAGATGTTTCTTTTTTACTTTCCGTACATGAACCATGTGAGGAAAGTCGTGCAGTCATGAAAAAATTTGTTTGATATTTTGATGCGGTTGAGAAAAAATTTGTTGAGTTTCAGATTTTGATGCGTTTGCACGTTTTGAGATCTTCTGAATTCATTTATGCTGTTTTATTGGTGATACATACATAGCTGCCAACCGTTCCGTTTTTATATGAATATTTTTCACCACTATTTTTGAACAATTTTTTCTTTTTATAATTTATATGAATTCATCTTATGTCCTAATGCTAAGGTAAAATTAAGACTAAAAAAAATTTCGATGAAAACGGAACGGTTGACGCGACAGCTTTGTATATGTATGTACGTGTAGCATTCCATGGAGCTCAAATTGGGTGCATACGCTACCACACCTCCCATGACCAGCATTGTTATAGTGTATAGGACTTAGTTTTCAAAAAAAGTTTTCTTTTGCATTATGTAATATGGACGGAAATTTTTAAAAGGAAGGGCGTTAGCGTCTAAAGAATGCATTGGATTCATATGACCTAATAAGCGCTCAATTCGGTAGATATGTTACAGGGAAAACCCGATATCAGTCAAAACCCGAATTAACTAGGGAAAACACGTTCTAACTGAGTGCGTTAGGGAAAACCCGAATTAACTAGGCAAAACGCGTTCTGACTGACAGCGTTAGGCAAAACCCGAATTAACTAGGGAAAATCCGTTTTATTCGAGTAGCGGTAGCACGTTTTCGAGGGGCCCCTACAGCGGAGGCATATTTTCCAGGGGGCCCCCTACAGCGGAAGCATATTATCCAGGGGAGCCACGCCTACAGCGATGGCCGGACCCACTGATTTTTTTCGGGTCTCGCAAAGGGCCAGCGTTAGCATATTTTCCAGGGGGCCCCCTACAGCGATGGCCGGACCCACTGATATTTTTTGGGTCTCGCAAAGGGCCAGCTTTAGCATATTTTCGGGGGGCCCCTAAAGCGATGGCCTGACGCAGTGATGTTTTTTTGGGTCTCGCAAAGGACCAGCGTTAGCATATTTTCGAGGGGGCCCCTACAGTGGTGCCGGAACCACTGATGTTTTTTTGGGTCTCGCAAAGGGACAGCGTTAGCATATTTTCGGGGGCCCCCTAAAGCTATGGACGGACCCAGTGATGTTTTTTTGGGTCTCGCAAGGGCCAGCGTTAGCATATTTTCGAGGGGCCCCCTAAAGCTGTGGCCGGACCCACTGATGTTTTTTTGGGTCTCGCAAAGGGCAGCGTTAGCATATTTCCGAGGGGGCCCCTGAAGTGATGGCCGGACACACTGATGTTTTTTGGGTCCCAGAGGGCCAGCGTTAGCATATTTTCCAGGGCGCCCCCTACAGCGCTGGCAGGACCCACTGATGTTTTTTGGGTCTCGCAAGGGCCAGCTTTAGCATATTTTCGAGGGGGCCCCCTAAAGCGATGGCCGGACACAGTGATGTTTTTTTGGGTCTCGCAAAGGGCCAGCAATAGCATATTTTCGAAGGGGGAGCAAGATCCAATTTTTAGTGGATAAAGCATTAACATTCCGGAATTCACATGGGAAAACATGGGGTCCGGCCACCACTGAAGGGGGCCCCCTCGAAAATATGCTAACGCTGGCTCTTTGCGAGACCCGAAAAAAATCAGTGGGTCTGGCCATCGCTTTAGGGGGCCCCCTGGAAAATATGCCTCCGCTGTAGGGGCCCCTCGAAAACGTGCTACCGCTACTCGAATAAAACGGGTTTTCCCTAGTTAATTCGGGTTTTCCCTAACGCACTCAGTTAGAACGCGTTTTCCCTAGTTAATTCGGGTTTTGACTGATTTTGGGTTTTAACTGTAACATATATATTATCGACCACCATCTCACGAACGGTGTAGATTTTTGTGTTTACAGGACTTATAGTTTTTTACAGAGCTACAAAAATGATTTCTTTATGGCCTGAATTTCTTTCTGGACGGAAATTATAGAAAAGTCTAAATGGTATATTGGATTGAACGAAAATTCCGTATTTATATTATACTTCACGATCACATTACCCGCATAGATTTTGGCGCGAGTAGAGCCGATAGTTCGTTCATGGGGCTACAAAAGAGAAAAAATCCAATACATTACGACCTATAGACGCAGATTCTTGAAAGTGCGCTAGCAGCTGTAATATATAAGGCAACATATAACAAATGCTTTCATCTATCACAGCTCAAATTAGGTTTGCATATTACAGGTCACTGCTTTACATACTTTATAGATTTTGGTGTGTGTAGGGCTTACCGTTTTTTCTACGTACACTTACCGTACACTAACAGTAAGTATTTATTTAAAAACTAACATTTTTTAACTACTTCAGAAATAATTTAAAGATAATTTTTAAAAAGAAGAAATTTTAATTCATTAGGGACAATTTGCAATTTCAATGATTTTCACTTCCAAATTTTCACCTAATGGGGGGGTGGGGGTGGGGGGGGCATGCGTGAGTCCCCATAGCCCCTCCGCGGGTGCGCCTGTGTCTTTCTGCATCATCCTTGCATCAGTAAACCGAACTTTGGTACTCCGAACACTTCAGTAATTTAAACTTGGGGGGGGGAGGAATAAGAATTTCAAAATCTTTTCTTTTTAGGGCAGGATTTCACAACAAAAACTGTGATCAGTTGGGACAATGAAAATTTTCTGAAGCTGATTTCGTCTGGATATATGTTTGCACAGACATATTTTTGTATGTCACTTATCGTAAATCTGTCCCTTCCCTTCACTGCTCGAATATGAAATATGTTATAGATCTAGCGAAGGGACAACTGAACGATTTTAATGATCAGGTGATCATTCGGCTTTTTTAAAATTGATTCACTCATTCACCCTTAACAACCGTGGCAGCAAATACTTTTCTTACAACGTATGAAGGAAGAAAGTATGAAGAAAGTGTTGAATAAATTATAGTATTTTTTCAATATATAGAAAAAACATTTTAAAAGAACAATTTATATCACATATGCGCATATTTGTTATTTATTTAACGTTTTGTGTATGTAAAACAATAAAATATTGTTACTTACATGTTGTAGTGTTACATACTTTTTTCGAACACTTGGTGTAACCCTAACACTTCTCAGCAGTAACTGGCTCGGATTACTGAGACAGCAGCAAATATCAAGAGAAAATATTCATTTGAAAATAAAGAACTATTTTATTTGAAATGAGGGGAAGTGGGGAACATTATCATGAAATGATCAATTTAAAAATTCCGTAAATGCATTTCTCGTTGTCCTCTTAGCATAAGGACATATTTTTAACGTTTTAAAACGCATTAAATTTTCCATTAAACATTTATGTATATATGTAAAAAGAAACATAAATGCAGTTGATGAAGTGTTTAAAAATAAAGAAAAAACTACTCTTATTTTTAACAAAAAAAAATGTACATTCATTTTCTTTTCTGGGAAGGGGGTTGTGTTTCTATTCTTTCATCATACATTTTATATCTTATTTTCTTTAACAAATAGTTCAAAAGGATTTCTTTTTTTTTTTTTTTTTGTGGAAGGATTTCTCTGAATTGGAGTTCCCCCAAAGCATCATTATAATATGTTTCCGTCGAGAGTGTCTGAAATTTGAATTGATGTTAAAAAAGTTCTTCTTTTTTTTTTTTGAGGTACTATAATCGTTGTTTGAAGAACTTTTTAATGTGCTCCCAGAAATGCAACGAAGACGCTTAATGTACCCTATTTTCACAACAGCTTAATAATATAAATAATCTGCAGCAATGAGCATGTAATTTATTTAAATAGAAATCTAAGAAATTAAAAATTAATGCTACTTACACGGATTTTTGCGGCAGGAAAAGGATACATCGACGCAGTTATGATTTAAAAGGATGTATGGTCTAGCTCTTAATTAATTGTTTCTGAGATTGGAAGCTTACATTCCGGAAGAGGAGTGGTGGGGATATTCCAGATTAAAGATTATCGTATGCTAAGGCTTTGGCGATAAACCCTATTTGCCAAGTGGGTGAAATTCGATGGTCCTTAGGGTTCCCCCTGACCCTAATGAATAGAATCTCTGAATTCAGGGAAGTGTTCGGCTAGTATACCTCCTAAGTCTCCTTGTTGTGTGGAGCCTAATTTAATTTTTCACCTCTACCGAGAAGAATGCTATTACTTAATCGTCCCAATGGTACCTTCTGAAACCATGTGACTCAGACGCCATGATTTCAGAGCCGGACTATAGTGGGAACACTGTGGTCCCGTATTCGGGCCCGGCAGCGCGGCTATCAATCTAACGGTCTGGAGCTTTGGTTGGTTTTCTCCAGATATAACTTAAATAAGCATTGGAACTCCTTAAAATGTTCTCCGATCAAGGCACCCCCATCCCTGGCAGGTAACCCTAGTACAGCTTTGCCTTAACAAACACGAGACAGTGAGACAAGGAAGACCAATCAACCAAATTCAAGGATTATAAAACACCTTCCAACACATTTCTAAAGTAATATATATGCTCTTGGGGGCCCCTGAGACTGACATTCTTAGTTTTAAAGCTGTGCACTATAGAAAGATGTCGGAATCCTGGCTAATACAATCCTATCCTACTAATATTATAAATGTCAATGTTTAATGTATGGTTATTACTCTTTCACGCTGAAAAGGTTTGATGGATAAAATTTGGAATAAAAACAGTTAAAGTCCTGGATTAACATATAGGCTACTTTTTATCGCGCGAAAAAAACATTCCTATAATATACAAAAAGCTACATTTTATCCAAAAAAAAAAAAAAAGAATACAACTGAGTTTTTATTTTACAGAACAGTCGTCAGATGGCGCAAACTTATAGAATATGCAGTTTTTAATAAATAAAATCATTTAATCGTCTGCTATTCCCGAATAAAGAATACACCTGCATAAGTTTTTCCTTCTGACGAGGATTTATAAGCGTCCTTCGGGCCAAGCACACAAATCCGAAATACATTTATACAAACAAACAAAAATTAAGTTTTTGAACATTTGATAACAGAGGATTTTTCAAAATTCGTAACCCATAGGTGAAGGTAGGGAACTAATTATTTTTCTCAGAATTCTCTCTACCTTATCAAAAAGAGAGATATCCGTAATGTACCAGCTTCAATCCTTTGAAGTACATTTATTTTTACATCAACATAGAAAACCAATTGAATGTATTGAGCAGCGCTTAAAAAGTGCAGCCATCGATACATTTAACTACCAACAACTTGGTGATCGATTGAATCGCCTATCAAGTGCCACAAAGCTAAAGAAGTTTTCTCATATAGCTGTGCGGCTGCGCAGCTGCACTTTTTCAGTGTTGGGGCCATTTAATCATATCTTTTGATCACTAGCACTGAAAGCGATGAAATAAGGTGCTTTTCACGGTGTAACCATCGCCCGTCAAAGGGTTGAAACGTAACTAACACGAATAATTAAAAACTAATTTTAGGATATTTTAGAATTCACCTCCTAAGAAGGGTGGGCGGCACTCTCCCTTTTCTTGAAAAAAATTGGAAAACAGTTACCTTTAAAACTCTCGCTTTAAAATGCAACTATTATGAATTGAATATTTAGGCACATTTTTTTAGAATTAAAAACTACTTAAAAAATTATTTGTTTAAATTTTATGTAATAAAGAAAATGAAATTTACACCTAATATCAGTACAACTAAATGCATGTCAGATGATTATTCAAAATAAAAACGATTATTCAGAAATAATGTTAAACTAATGTAAATTGTTCGAAAAGAACCAAACAGGTGATTTAAAAAAACTATATCATTCCTTTTAAAACTGAAAACACGATAATAATGTACCTTCACAGTAAATCATATGCAAATTGCTATTTGGGAATAAAAAAAACAACAAACTATTCGGAATACTAAATAATATCCTAAAATAATAATTTTTTAGAAATGTCTCTAATGGTATCAGATTGATCCCTCTCTCGTGCGAAAGACATCAGCAGTGTTTCAAAAACCCATTAATTTTTCCATTAAGAAATCTGTTGAATCCTCAACATCCTGTTGAACGTATTTTAGGAATAAAACAATCTTGTTTCCATGGAGAAACATGAATCTATATTTTGGGCCCTTGCTTTCTCTACCATTTATCCTAATTCTTTTTTCAAAAAAATTATCTCTGAGTGTTTATTTATCTTTTGCATTAATGATTACTCAGAAGGTGGGTGTTGCATTTTATTTTTATCTAAGGATTTCATAAATGTATCATACCATTGCTTTTCGTCGAAAGAATCTGATATGTAAAGCAACTTTGCGTTTTCAGCCAAGTTAACATTAGACCGTTACTACTTGCCGATCCCATATATGCCATCTCTTCCGTTTTTAGCGAGAGATTTTTCAACACTAAATTTTACTGAAGTATATCAATTTCATGAAGTTAATTTTTTTCTCTCTAAGGCAGTTACGGGTATGAAAAAAAAGTAAGAAACATGCTACGATTACAAACCGAAATAAGTTTTTTTAAGCAACAGTTGCCACCGATCTGTTACAATATCATAACTGAATGAAAGGGCTTTTGTATGCGAAAACCAGGGTGAAAAGTTTTATAGGCAAAGTAAAAGGAAATAAAGGAGAACAGAAACTAAAAGTTATAATATTTATGTTTAAACAGATTAAAATTTAAAAAAGGAAAATCAAGCAAAGGAAAACAAATTAAAATGAATAAAATTAAACAAATTAAATATGTTACGCATCTCAAACGTGTTAACACATTATGTTTATCTTTCCGTGTGCACAATAGCACACTAATGAAGAAGACGATAAAATCTTTTGTTTTAAGCAAATTATCCTATAAAAATATTCATTTATAACAACCCAAAAGATTACCGTCGTTTATCTAGATTTAAAAAACCGTATGTTTAACGTTTTAAAAGTCATCGATTTTTCTCTATTAATAAATATGAGAAAACCCCGACATACTGTTTGTGATACTCAAAGTAAAATAAGCTTGTTTTGAGAGAAAAACATGCATTTGTTTTGTGTTCGCTACCTCTTTTTCCCACTCCACTTTCAAATTTTTCTTTCCTGGGCCATTTTATCCTTTTTTATGTTTATTTTGTTTGTTTTTTATACAACCACAATTAAACAAATGAATTATTATATTTATAATTGTTCTTCATTGGTCAGTTAAGTTTGTTTGTGCATGTTGCCTTTAATATAATATAGCATTTTCTCAGAATGTGTGAATTTGGAGTTAAGTCAAAGTTGCGTCACAACTGCATTTTACTCGTATATCAATTCTCTCCGAGCTTTTATGCAAAAAATGTTCATTTTCCTCGCAAACGTAATACATGAATATCCTTCCTAATATAACTGCTACATTAGCATAAATATGGTGTTAAAACTTGAAGCGGATAAATATTAGCTGTCAGAAACTTAAAAATTCGTGGGAAAAATGCTTTTTTATAATTTTTGAGTGAATAAATCAAACGGGATTTACGTGCGGTTTCATTTTGATGCATTTTGGCAGATTTTGAGTTTTCACAAGCCTATACGAGGGGCATCAGCCTAAGGGGGAGGGGGGAGGTTGGAGGACATTTTAAGGGGCTCTTGCATGCATTCACGTCACATCTGGAGAAAACCGCCAAATCTCCAGACCCTTAGATCGACAGCCAGTCGGTACCTTAACACTTCATGGATGCATTTTGAAGTGTATATACTTCGTAAACTATTGAAGTGGTAAAAAAAAACAGGTGTAGCTGTGTCGTAGACACGACTGTGGATTTTACGTGAATGCGTGTAAGTAACGAGTAATATTTTCTTTCAGTTTCATCGACGTAATAGTAAAACGTGCACTATCTGCTACTCAGTGTGTTTTCATAATGGGCAATCGTACGAGATCGATGTCTATAACGGCGTTATAGGCATTAATATAGCAGAGATAACATAATTCACTTGCATAGGCTCGGGCACCCCAGCTGCAGATTAGTGCACCATCGTTTATACGCTTTCATTCTTTTACGTTACCGGCACCGTTTCACTCTGTCATATGGTTCTTCACGGGTATCACTGGATTGCTCTTCAGAAGCCCTTTCTAACCATAAACATCCCCTACATGTTGATTTGGCTTTTCGAAGAGCATAAGCCGACTTTGCATTATTTATTTTAATTTTTTACTTGAACACTATGTATATTCACAGGATAACAATTTCACACTAATGTTTTGTATACGCAATTGATAGATCTTGACAAGAGCTGACGATTGAAACGCAAACGAACGTTTAGCTTCTGCGAGTCAAAATTTACACTAAGCGGACATTATGTGACGAAGTGAAACGACCTCAAAATGACGGCGTCCCCCCCCCTCCGCTGCAAGTGATGCGCCACTGTTCTCATTCAACGTAATGAATTCTTTGATTCTTTAGCTATGGACTGGTGAAATTAAATTTTGGATGTAGCTGATAGATATGTAGCTGCAACATCAAACTGTATCTCCCGATTTTGTTAACATCAATTTTCTGAATTGCCTCCCACTATGAAAGCAAATTTAAAGGCGCATTCACTTCAAAAATGTGCCTGCTGGTGAAATGTTCAATTTAAAGTGATCTTACTAACGATGCAAGCATTTTATGAAGTGTTAAATAAAGAAAAAACTCGGCTATTCGAGCCTCTTCAGGGGGAGACCACCCCCCCCCTGAATCCCCCTAATGTTTTAGTTTCATTATTGGCATATTAAAATGATATTAATTGACTATGTCATTTTATCTCTCACCCCTTTTTCATTTTCTTTTATTCTTCCTTTACATTTATTTCATCGACTGGAAGTAGGAGGGTTTCCTGATATTTCCTTGCAATTGCAAACATGGGTCGATGATAACTGAATTAACTTATATAATTTTTAGTATCTATCTTAACACATCAAAAAATTTCCTTTTCGTTATTGGATATTGTTGAGAGAGCTTTAGTCTAGTTTATTTGCTGCATTTCCCCTGTAACCCTATTGGGGAGTCATCCAGAGTGCATAAGAATCCCAGGCTGTTAGGCTTATGTTTGAAATTATTCTTTTTTCCACTTTCACATTCATTAGCCCAGTGCCCGATGCGTCTACACATTTTACAAGTTATTCCTGATGCATCCTTAATTTTATGAATCCATGTTTTATGTTTCCATGTTTCGTAATTATCTTTTTTCAGCGTTTCAATTCGCAAAGTTCCAGTCGCCATTTTTAGGATGAATGATGCAGCTTTGAAACGGACGTTAAAAATCAGCAAATAAATAAATTAATCCACCTGGTGTCCATAACCTTTTAGAAATGTTAGCAGAGTTATGGCACAAACATAGTAAGCGCTATATTTTAACATAACATTTACTTTATTAAATTAGAACGGAGAAAACAGGCACATCACATAACAAGGTAAGATCACAAGAAGGAAAAAAATATAGAAGAAGTAAAAAGAATGCGTGCGCGAGCACAGTTACAGTTAAGTAGATAAATATTTATTGAGGGATACAGAATTCAGGAGGATAAGACATTGCACAATAAAAAAATAAACAATTCAATACTCAACATTTTTTTTAAACTGTTGAAATTTTTATGAATAGAAAAATACATGTGATGCATATTCAACAGCTTACGAAATATTGTAACAATAGATTAAAGCTGTTGTGAACTAATAGTATTTAAATATATGTAAAATACTCAATATATATACTATATGTCGCATACTTTTATGTCGTATTTTTCGGACAATTTTCAATAAAAGAGGTGAGAGATAAAATGACATAGTCATCAATAAAGGGGGCATTTTTTCTGGAAATTCTATAGAATGTGCATTCGAGATGAGTTCAGCCCGCAAACACTGCAGGGTAAACATTGCAGAGCTGCTCCGCCCACCTTTATTGTTTAAACATAGCTGCCAACTCTTCTAATTTTAACAGAATATTTTCCACCACAATTTTTAAATAGATTTATTTTAAATTGAAAATTTAGACATGCATTTGCAACAATCTGCAGAACATACGGTATTATTAAGAAAAAGAATGTTCCCATAAAACCGGAAGAGTTGGTAGCGACCTTTAAGGCATTCATTGCTGTCTTACCGCAAACAGGATAGCAATCACTCTCTAGACTTCTCATAAAATGTTTCCATAAGGCAACAAAGTTGGGGAGCAATCTCATTTACGTTTCGACAATTTCCAATGAAGTACAGTACTGTTGGCGTAAAAATTACTCACGAAATTATGAAGAAAAGTCTACTGCTCCGCATGCTTTTGTAAATAAACTGTGCGTAATGCTTAGAAGTACTTTGCGGAAATCTCGACAGAGGGATGGACCGGGGAGGTCGCTAAGCAACGGGCCTGCTCATGAGTTGCCACCGCTAAAAACGAGTTAATCATTGAGGCCTGTTTTCGCCATTCGCAGAGCTTCCAAGTCTTCGGCTTTTTTCGGGAGATTTCCCACCACTAATTTTTACTTACAAATTTATACTTAAAATAAGTCTAAATATTTAATCGAAAATAAAACTGTCTAAAAATTGTGGTGGGAAATCTCCCGGAAAAAGCCGGAGACTTGGCAGCTCTGCATTCGCAGTGTTCT
Organism: Cheiracanthium punctorium; assembly: GCA_038373885.1. Lineage (NCBI taxonomy): Eukaryota > Metazoa > Arthropoda > Arachnida > Araneae > Cheiracanthiidae > Cheiracanthium > Cheiracanthium punctorium. Next base: position 102,646 of record JAWZYV010014533.1, on the reverse strand, counting down.
ATTTTATTATTCTAAATATTATATTATTTTAAAACAATTTTTTATAGTTTTGTCGTACTACAGAACTTTAAATGTAGGTAATCGTTTTGTGAATCTTGCGCCGTTTTCTTTCATAAAAATTTATCATAAAATTCGAACATTTTGCTCTGAATATAAAGGTCAGTGAACACTTTTATAATTTATTTAGAAATTCTAAAAATATGTATGTAAATCATGTTTAGTGAATAATTATTCATGTTTTATTTATAAATAAATTATTTTAATCGGAAATCGTATTACTTGTGTAGTTTATTCTTGTAAATAAGCATGACGTTGTGATACTAGTAAGACAATTTAATTTTTCCAGTTGAAAATGTTATTTATCCGTTATATATGCCTTGATTATGTGATTCAGACTTACATCTGGTACAGTGCCGAAATACAGTAAATTATAAATTATTGATTTTTGCCCGTTTATATAGAAACTTCAAATGTAGTTAATATTTTGTCCAAGCGTTCATTATGATTGCTCAATTCCAAAGTTTGACTGAGAAAGCGACAAAAGAATAACGTATAATGCATGAAATGTCTTTATTAAAGAATAATTAATTCACGGATCGCACTATAGAGCGTATTTTATCAATTTTCTCCAATATACAGGATATCCCGAAAACACTGAAATGCGCTTTAATACATCATTTGTTAAAGATTAATGTTAAATTGTTTAAAATAACGTAGGGGGAATACGACTACGTTAATGAAATATTCATTATAAAATGTCTTTCTCATTTCTGTATTTAGTTATTTTAAAGTAATTTAAATATCCACTTGTGAAACTAAAATAAGCAATCGTGAATCACGAGAGTAAGCGCTACTTTGTTTTTCCTTCAAATTATATGCATCTATTTTCTTAATGCCAATATGTATCATAGCAAACAAATTAATAATGAGTTCGTACTTGAATTAGTAACACAATTACTACTTAAAACTACATTAAATAACGTTTGAAAGCATTGGAAAGCTTAAGAAATGCCTGATGTATACGTGAAGACTCGAGCATCCGAACCTCTTTGGATGACTCATCAAAATACACCCGCAGGCCCGATACTAATTGCGAAGGCCCCGGATGGACGCGGGGCGAAAAATAGGCGTCTCGCAAAGCTTAAAATCTTTGTCTTGTCTCACAAAATCCCTATATCAGAATGTTAAAAATATTTGTCTCGTCTCGAATCCATGTCTTATGTTGGTAATCTAGAAGTGCGTTGGGATGTTCAGGAGTTTAATTACCCACTGAACCCATGTTTAACATGTTCACTTCTGTCGCTGAAAAGTGTAGCAGCATTCAAAAACCAATGAGGGGAAGCAACATTGAGCTCAGAAGAGGAAGCTTACAACACTGCACCTTTTCAGTGATGAAAACAAACAATTTAAATCATACTTCAAAATTAAAAGTGAATTTTCTAAAAAGAGAGAGACAATGATTTAACTATTTCGAAAATTCTACGAATTCTGATAAATTGTTTAGGCAAAGTTATCAAGCCCCCTGCCCTCACACACACACACATACACACGCGTGACTTGTCTGGAACCATCACTGTAAGTGTGTAAACAGCACCTAATACTTAGACTAGATTTTAAGTAGTAATTTGTTGCATTCCTTTCCATCCGGCATTAATTCTCTTTTAAAAGTATGCTGTTTCCAAATCCGCTTTTCAAACAGCGTAATGATTACAAATTTCTTTCATGGTGATAAAACAGCCAAAAAACTAAATAACAAAAAAATTTCCGGTAATTTTTTGAAGTTATAAAACGTGTCGTTTGTTAATTCTATTGATCCCCCTTCTCATTTCATGTTAAAACACGTTTTCTCTTGTTTCGCAAAACGGGGATTTGGTTTATTTACTTCGCATTGTATTTTTGGGGTCTGAAAGGAAAGAACATTCGAGAGAAAAAACAAATAAACATAGTGGAAACAATAAGAAAATTACAGTTTTTAGTTTGTATTTCGAGATGGAATTGCTTACTTCAAATCTCCCAGGAATTTGTGTTTGTATAGAGATACACAAAAACATCTCAGCGGTACGATTTTGAATGTCTCCTTCCAGTCCACATTTAATTATTTCTCGCACACGTATTTGTTTTATTTTTAGGACAGTTATTTAAGTGTTTTCTTGAGCTTATTGCGTTTCACTTATGTATATTTAAAAGCATTTTGATGTACTGAAAATTACTGAAAAATCATTCTGTTACAATTTTATTTGATTTCAAAGAGAAGTGTGCATAAAAAGAATGTGTTATAAAGTATTTTGTTAAGGGAGGAAGAAACGTGGGTCATGCAACAATTAAGTTTTGTTACGCTGCGCAGATTTTAATTTGGAAAGTAAACGTGTAGCGTTAATTTATGTATGCCATGTACCGTACTGAAACCTGCTAGAATTTGTGTGATATAAATATCAACTGATAGGGCATAAACTGGTTTTATTATTATTGTTATTACTTACTAGCACCTTTGCCCGGGCATTAGGTATTAGATCATAATTTAAAAAGGGGGGGTAGGGGGGGGGGGGATTGTGATATTCATTAGCTTATTTTCGAAACCGTTAATCATAGCTGCCAACTCTTCCGGTTTTTCCGGAAGATTTTCCACCACTAATTTTTATTTACGGATTTGAGCTTAAAATAAGTCCAAAATTTTATTCTAAAATAAAACTGTTTGAAGATAGTGGTGAAAAATCTTCCGGAAAAACCGGAAGAGTTGGCAGTTATGCGTTAATGCATAACGTGAATACGAATTTTTTTAAAATCGTAAGTCTGCGTGTGTATGGCATTCTTCAAATCTGTATGTGACGCAGATATCAAAAGATCGTTTAAACCGCTAATCAAAAGTAATAAAAATTAAAAAAAATATATTTAGTTCTTTAACTAAAAAAGTAATCATAACAATTCGGCAAATCCTGCTACCTTAAAATTAAAATAGTAATAATAATCTTCAAGTTTTAATATTTAAAATTTTATATTTATAAAACCACAAGAGACACTCTCTAGTCCAACGGGGATATTAAAAAAGTATAACAAATACTTTGTTGAAAATTGTCTCTTCATTATTAAAGGGCTCTTTTTCTTTGAATTTCCCCGCTGTATCAAACGGTAAGGCAGCAAAATGTTACCATCTTTAAAAAGAAATCCCTGCAAACCAGTCGCAAATCTCTCCTTAATACAAAAGTTTGTTATTTGCAGAATTTCACATATATTTTTAAATACTTAAACAAATACTTGAGAACCATTTTAGAGTTATAAAGAAAAACTTTAATAAATGGCAACAATAGAACTTAAAATAAGGGTATCATAAGGATTTTAAGTAATAAAAGTAATGGAAGTATGAGCTGTTGCATGCTGGAAACAACCAGTATGCCAAATTTCGTCATAATCTGCTTAAAAATGAAAGTATTTTTAAACAATACACGCACGATCCTTCTGCAGACGAAAAAATAACATCAAAGAGAAAACTAAAATTAATTTCAAATAAAAAAATTTCACCATCAATGGCTATCGTATGTCGCTGCTAATCAGCTTACCTAATTAGATCGTAATCTGTGCCGCCCAGGCGGCGTAATGGCTAGCGAGCCCTACACTTCCAATTGTTCAATTATCCAATTTCGTCAAACGACATGCAAATCAATACATTTTTAAGCAAGCGACCTCTACTTCAGTACACAAGTCTTCACGGTAACCAATCTCTTTGAAAGGACACCAAAAGCCTTCGTTTCAAAACAGAAATTTTAAATTAGAAAATAATATGTTAGCTTCTTTTATTCCCCTTTATAAAAAATAGGGATATGCAATGATCTCGTATAAATTTGAAGTTATTTCAGAAATAGGATTCTACGTTCTTCCGATGCGACTAAAAAAAAAATCTCCCAAATCGAGAATTTCTTGAAAATCTGTATAAGATTGTAAAAAGTCCTAAACTGGTCAGTTCACGAAATAATAAAAAACAAAAAGAATAATGTGAATTTTTTTTCATTCCTGTATTTTTAACCATTACTAATTTTTACATTATTAATTTTTGAAGATATAATCGTTTTGTACAAAAGTACTTAATATACCACTTGCGAATTCAATCTCTTGAGAATCTGAGAAACGTTTTCAGAACCATTCTTTAACCAACACCTCCTAGATATAGAAAGCCTTACAACTACTACGTCACCAAGATTTGACGTCATCATTTGGCCTACATTTAAAAATTTGATTGTCACAAAATAAAGCTATTAAAAATTTGTGAATTTACCCATGATTGGGAATATTTTGAGATAAAAAATATAAATTTACGACAAATGGCAGTTTTTAACCATAACTAAGTAGATAATGTGATAAGGAAATAGATCATACTGAATAATTTTATATGAGAAAGATATTTTAATTTTAATGTTTAATATAAGATATTTTCTAATATTTGTAGTATTTACCAGAAAATTTTTAAATTTTTATTTTGTGAAAATAAAACTTTTAAATGTAGGCCAAGTGATGACGTCAAAGGTTAGTGACGTAGAAGTTGTAAGGCTTTCTAAATGTAGGAGGCGTTGTTTTAACGTGTTTCAAAGTGTTGAGAAGCGTTAATTCAAAGTGTTTTAGAAGAGCATAGTATCTGTCTTTCCATCAGCACAATAGTACAATAATGAAGGAAATGAAAAATCCTTTATTCAGTAAAACAGACAAACGACTTTATAAACAATAACAACATTCTAATAACAGTTTTATAACTACTGTTTCCGTACGTTCAAAGTGTCATAGAGCATGACACCTGTCTCCATCAGTAGTACTACAATGATGAAGAATCATTTATTTGAGTAAATCCTTTGCTCGAGTAAATTATCAAGTTAAAATATTCATTTACAAAAACCCTTAACGCTACCGCCATTAATTTAAATTTCCAAAACCGTATTTTTAAAAGCCGTTTTAAATGCCATTTATCTTTTCCCATTAATAAATATGAGCCAACCCCGACATTCTGTTGATGATGATCCTGAAGTAAAACAAGCTTGTTTTGAGAGGAAAACATGCATTTGTTTTCTGTTCGCTCCCTTTTCTTTCTCTCCCTACGCCCCCCTTTCACTTTCCAATTATTCTTTCGTCTGTTATTTCATCTTTTTTCTTTTCTCTAGAATACCAACAATGCAACAGATGGGCTGTTTCGTTTTATTTTACTCTCAGGATTTTCAGAGTCTATGTTTTAGTGCTCACGTCATTTTTTTTTTTTTTTTTTTTTTTACAAATTGACTTGTGTATGCAATTAAAGTAGAGTACGTCGAACTTCGGATTCTGGTTCTCAGAGTGCCTGGGCTCTAGGCCCTCAACTCCACTCATATAAAAATTATATTAACATGGTGATATGTACTTAATAACTGAGCAGTGGAAATAAGAATGAATAATACATTAGAGAATAGGGGGGGAGTACGTCGAAGATTTTTGTAAGCGTTTAAGGAAGTATGCGAATTTAGAAAACAAAATGGTGAGTACATAAAGAGAAATGGCTCCTTGTTAAAACTTTAGCAAATTAAAGTGTACGCTATTCTTAAACGATTGGTAAAGGTAACTTTTCTGTACGACAAGCAATGGTCTAATTAATAAAGGTAAATAGATTTTTTTTTTCTAGTTAACAACTGGTACCTTCGACGGGTACAGTGCCCGTACGAACGATATTTTGTAACAAGCGGCTCAACGCTTATTGTAAGGACCCCACTGATGCTACATTTAGCAACGCTATGGTGCTGTTTCGCTCAAGACGAGAATTTTGTCTACGCGATCTTGTCGACAAGTTTTGTAGATATGAATTGTCACTGTGAAGATCTTTCCAATTGTGTTTGCCAGATAACGTAGAGGGGGGGGGGCGTTAATAAAATGGTGAAAGTCGCACAAGGTTTGCAATTTTCGATAATGGATCGCTAAATTTGGTTGCAAAACGCGACAGTTTATTATAAATATATAACTAGTATAGTTAGAAAAAATGCCTAGCGAATATTGTAAAATAGTTTTAGTAGGCGATTGTAATATAGATTTCAATTCCGAAGAAGTATTTTATGGGACAGAGAAAGACACTCATAGGGATGGACGCGAGACGAAATTGCGTCTCGCAAACGCGAAAGCTGTTCGTCTCGCAAAATCCTATATCTAATGTAAAATGTCTGTCGTCTCGCAAAAAGCTGTAATCCTGTCCGTCTCAAAAAGTCGTCTCGCGTCATCCTACTCAGATTATGTACACTTCAAATGGTATTTACAGAGGTGAAGTATAGTTTGACTATGCCTGGCGAAAATTGTTAAACACTTTTGGTAGGCAATTTTAATATAGATTTCGATTCGGAAGAGGTGTTTTATGGAACAAGGAAGGAAAACACAGCACACTCATGGATTATGATGCCCATTCCAAACAGCATTTAAAATACTAGAGGATAGTTAGAATATGCCTAGCGAAGGTTTTAAAATTGTTTTAGTAGGCTATTTTAAGATAAATTTCGATTCCAAACATGTGTTTTATTGTACAAGAAAGAGTTTATACCTATTTTAATGCGCCTACGCTCGCCAACCTGAAAAATTGCCGCACTTTCGCGAGATTTGCAGTCATGGGTCTCTAGGAGTTGAGCACAAGTTTCAACGCTCCCAAAAGAACTAGATGAAAACTAAAGTGAACAAATGAGCGATAAACGCATTAGTCAAGGAATTTAATGACACTTAATTATTAGAACTACATTAATTGGTAACCCAAAATAAATGAAAATGTAACGGAATGCTGTACTTACATGTTGTTCCAAATTGCCATTTACTAAATTACGGCTGCCAAATACAAAAAACCGTCATGTAACTGCATATGTTTAATTATCGTCACCTTGACGAGACTCGGGCGTTAATGTAGGAATCAACCCAAGAAAGACAAACACGGTATACTCATGGTTTATGATGCGCATTCGAAAGAGAACAATATTTAAAACGATGAATTATAGTTTGAATATACTTGGCGAAGACTGTAAAATAGTTTTAGTAGGTCATTTTGAGACAGATTTCGATTCCAGCGTTGGGTTTTATGGAACAAGGAAGAAAAATACGGCTCACTCATGAATAATGAGACGCTTTCCATTTTAATGGAATATGGAAGAAAAATAGGGACGACGTATACATTATGATACACTTTTAATAACACTTTATTGCGTATTTGAAATCTGAAAGTGTTTCAAGAATTCTCTCTCTTTTTTTTTTTCCCAACGTTTGCGATATTTATCGAACGATTTATTACCACAATTTTTAAACGGTTGTACTGTCGAATGTCGTTGGACTTTTATTAATTAAAAAATGCCAAGTAGAAGTTAGTGGTGGTTAATCTTCGGAGATAGAATTGGAATAGTTAGCAGCTACGCCTTAAATCCCCTCTGTCACATTTCGTCACCCCTCGCAGCTGTGACCTTCGTCCCAGCCCCCTGTCATATGTCACGTTGACACAAAAAACACTACGTTGTAAATTCGATTTGATTTTTAAACTTTAATTATTTGTTTTAACCCATCAAGTCCTGAGATTAGCGCATGGTCACAGCAAAGAATGGTTTTTAGTATTTTCTATTAAAAGAACTAGCGTAACCATATTGTTACCTGGCCGTGTTTACTAAATCTCCATATCAGGGAGATTTGTTAAAGTATATTCCCTCATAAGTAATAAGTGGGATGTCACACTTTTTCTTGCCCTCTCCCTTCCCCTTGTCACAAAATGTATTGATTCCAGGAACCCCTTCCGAGAGTAACATCATTTGTGGATAACCTCTTAAGATAAGGTATTCTTAACCCTTCAGTGCCCATGGTAAGATATATGCTACCATCCTTTCCTTTAAACGCTATTTTTTTTAAGGAAAAAGTACTTCGAAATGTAATTTTGTAGTTATAAAATCATTAATTGTACCTTTAATTAATAATAGTAGTAGTTTGGGTACACAGATGCCTGCATTAATAGATGAAAAATATTTTAGAAGCAACATGGATGAAGTCGACAAAGAAAATGTGTTTCCAAGGGAACACGCAACAATAAGCTTTTCTACTAGTTTAATAATATTTAATATGAACAAATCTTAATAATTGTCATTTATTAAGAAAACATATGATTTTTCACTAGATACAAAATAATTTTTTAAAGTTTCATTTATAATGTTTAAAAGAATTTTCATATCATGGTGCCACCAATGAAAAAACATATAAAAAATAACTTTTCCCCCAATGTTTTTACGTTATTTGACATAACAGAACACCATTTCAACGAAAAAATAGTTTTCTCCTTGGAGATTTCTTATAATGTGTGTTAGAGGGTTACACTACGACGAACAACATTTGGCGACACCGCATCTACATTTCTAGATAGTCGCAGAAGAAAGCTATTTTTAACATTTCTAGCTTAAGTTGAAAAGTGATCTTGGTAGGGCTGTCTAGTTGTCCATTGTGTTCCAACTGCCGCATATATGCATCGATTACTACGAAGTTTGAATATGTTATTCCTATGTACTGTACCATGTATCTTATCGCAAATGGTAACTGTTGCATAGTTATTTTGCAAGAGCACCCAAAAATATTGCAAACTTCACGATCATCGTGTAGTCTTTGTTTATTGTATATAGTAGATGCAAATCTAATTCAGACAAAGCAAAATTATAAATGCTACGGAGATTTATAAAATAATGTTTTTCATGAAAAAAAAAATATACACAGTATTTATTTTGCTTTCACAGCGCACAAAAGAACTCCAATGCTTTAAGTTTTTTAGCGGTTGATCCATTTCAAACGCAACGCAATACAAATAAATTGTTTTCGAAAACTTGATATTTAAAAGCATGGGAGTAACATGCTAGTTTTTTTTACAGAGCTTTGCAAAATTAAATTAATAGTGATACATCCTTTTGAGGTTATATGCAAAATTTCACCAAATAGGCGCCAAATTTTGCGATCTTTCGTAATTCATGTATATCCAAATTTTATGCTAAAAGTAAGTCTCCAGAGTTGGATTTTGATTAGTGATATAATGTGAATTTGACGCGATACCATCAAATGCTGCTGTTTATGAATCATAACTTCATTAATAATGCTTAGGCTATTTCTCACACAGACTATTAATTTTAGTTTAAATTAAAGCACGATATAACAGATCCAGATGAAAAAATTTAGCAGCTATATAAAAGCAAAATAAAAGGAAATGCGATAATTTCAATCGTATTAAATTGCTTGATCACTAATACAGTGCCGAAAAACATATTTAACGAATTTCCGTTTAGACAGAAACATTATCCAAACGACGCATAACACTGCGAAATGAATTCATTTATTTACTTTGTAATCCAAAAGCTTATTCAAAATGCAATATTTGTTACACAGTGAGAGACTGCCAGTGTTAACGGATTATACATTGGATAAACAGAAATTTAATAACCGAAATAATCCATTTATTAATTAATTCCACGAATTTGAAAAATTATTAGATTAAAAAATCTTTCAGCGCTAAATCTCGCGAATTCCGAGACATTTTAAAAAACTCTTAAGCATCAAATTATAAAAGATCGTACATAATGATTCAAATGATTTCGATTCCTAAAATATAATAATGCATGCTAACTTCAGTTAATAAGTGCCTGTTAAAAGCGATCGTAGATCTTACTTAAAAGTGGAATTATAAAATGCGCTTGAATTGAATTGTTAACATTATAGCAGCGTAAAAATTAATTACCCAATTCAGTCGGGGTAGAAAAGCGTTGGATTACGTTCGCAGATGGTGCATCAAGTAAAATATGATTGATAATTTAATTAAATTTTCATATTTTCTATAATTTCCTCTCGCGTCTGTCAGCTTAATGCTCATTCGGCTGGCACGCAGAGTACGTTTATATTAAATCCTCGGCGATATATTTTACAATTTAAGCTCAATTATGTTATTACCAGCGCGTTACTCAGCGTATTTGTGTTGAATTTAATGGGTCGCCCTCCGCTCTGCCGGAGTTAATTTGTAGCTACTTCATAATTTAGTAGTTAAGCTTTCTTTGTTAATTAAAGGCGCGGAAGCTAATTTAGCGTAATGATAATGATATAATTGAAAGGAATGAACTGTTTCTGCTCTAACTATTACAGATAATAAATGTCCTTTTGATAATTATGCAAGGGCGGAGTAGTATAATTAAGGCACGGGCAGAGCATTTTCGGTCGTCTGTATTCAACGGATGTAATACCTTTGTAATATCAAAAAATTGATTTTACAAAGAATATAAAAATTTTTTTTGAATGAGCTTTTCTTATACTTGCTTTGGAGTCTTAGTGTAAGTTTAGTATAAGCTTTTCAGGTTTGCTGACTGCTACGTACACCAAACGAACAACAAATCTAAAATTATAAAAGACAATTAATAGTGTTGAATTATAGAATTAAAAGGGGGTATTGAATTCTAGGAAATATAATTATAACTATCAACTACTACGGAATATAAGCAACCAGATTTTTTTAAACAATAATTTAAAATTTAAAATATTGAAAATTTAATACTGAACTCGGAAGTAGTTACTGCATTTAAAAAATACTAAGAGATTATACTGTTTACAAAATGTGGTTAATTACGTTCCGTAGTAGTTGCCCCTCATGTATGATCATTCGTAGCTACAACTCTTCTGTTGTTACTGGAAGATTTCCTACCACAATTTTCAGTCAGTCAATTAAATTACTGAGTAAAAATTAGTAATAAAATATCTTCTGCTTAAATCTGAAAAGGTTGGAAGCTATGATAGTCGATTTTGAGGGAAGCGCAAATTGCTGAAAAACCACCCATCCCTTGTACACTTAGAACAACAACGGAATAATTTTTCACAAACCATAAACTTTGTATTTAATAAAATCTCATTCAATCAGCACCTACCGTTGCACAAGTTTGAAAAAATAAACATAAAATAGGAAAACTCTATTTAATTTTTTTTTTGTGTGATACAGCTCATTTTCAGCACCCTCTTCTACTTAAGCACCTGGTGATAGTAATGTGCCATTCGAATAATTTTCATAATCAAACTTTTATGAAGTAAGTGATAAAATTCTCTTTTTGTGTTTAGAACATATATTTTTTAATTATTCTCTACTTACTAGAAAATACATATGTACTCACAATAATCCTAAATGTTGGCTTTTCCTAAAAATTCAACTTTTTTTTCATTCTTTTCTAAAAAAAGTCCAAAACTTTAATATGAACACATATATTGTACATGCACATATATAATTTTCTTGAATAAAAAAAAAATAGGCACTTTCTTGACCGTTTTCTTTTAAATAATACGACTTTCTAGAGGTAAACATGGGAGTCCTTCTTCTATGCCCTTCGTGTATGATATTGGCCGTATTCGTAAACGTCAAACGAGTTTCTATCTAATGCGTTCGTAAAGGAACTGAGGTGCATTCGGTTTAAAAACTAGAGCGTTCGTATACAAAACTGAGTGCGTTTAGTTTTAAACGAAGTAAACTGAGCACGAACCAGGTTCATTCAATTGTTGAGAAGATACTCTTGTTGCATGTTGTTTTGAAAGGCGTCCGTTGTTATGGAAAAGCATGTTGTTATGAAAAGTATTTTACTTTTGCTGAAGCTGCAAATATTATTTTTTTCGAGGAGGAAATTCAGGCATGCGTTAGAAACTGCAAGGAAAGTACAGACTTTTTCCAAGGTCAATCATTTGCTAGTGAGCCGTGGTAGCCCAGTGGTTAAGGCGTTGGACTCGTAACCGAAAGGTTGTGGGTTCGATACCAGCGTACCACTAAAGACCACCGTGTACATGCGGTGTACGTGCACGTTAAATCCGAGGTTCCAAAAGTCTTCTTGGCGGTCGCTAGCAGTTTCCGAGGTATGCCAATATTCAGTAGCCCCCCCATCTTCTGATAAGGTTCCAAATTGTGTTGGGAAATTCCGGGAAGGACGTATATGTAGTTCTAAGCGAGACATTCAGTGACGCGAGCTGTCCTCTCCTGGCAAATAAATAAATAAATCATTTGCTTGTATTTTTCATTTTAGTAAATTAGAAAATGCATATTTTAGTGTTGAGATTGAAGTTGATTTAAACCGTTATTAGCGAAATTTGAACTTCTCTTGCTAAATATATTGAAAAAATGCAATTTTAAGCTGAAATTTCTAAATTTTCATCAGTGCACTTCAATGATGGCCATTCTTTCTTTTTAAATCCTGTTGATTTTATATTGCGTATGCACTCTTCTCGATAGAATTAACAACATACGCATATTGTAAACAAACACATCTCCTACGCGACGAAACTGAATAAACTGAAGTAGTTCTTAAAGGCAAAAGAAACTGATACCACTGAACAAACGCATTCCAGTTTTCTTACGAACACTCGTGCTACCAGTTTACAAATACACCCACTATTTTGCGACTATGCTCAACCCTTCCAAAAGGGAGGTATTTTTTCAGGTAGCTGTACTGGAGAGTTATCCACAACTATTGATTTATATTTAATATTACTCTTTTAAATTTCTGTTTTTTTCTCCATAAAATTACATTGGAATGTTAAATTTGTTCACTATACAAACGGTACAAAATCGTATCCCTTCTTTGATTTTCTGAGTACTAGTTCCAGCGTGCAGTTGCGTCTTTTTAAACGGTAAGACCGAGCATGTTAAACATGGTTTAAGACCATGGGGGGGGGGGGGGGTGCTAGATCGCTTCAACGCCCCCCGTTCCCTATTGGATCCGATACAGTGGAAGAAAATTGATATGATTTTAAGAAATTTTACTGCGCAAGTAAGAACTGCAAAACTGCACTCGATGTAGCAAAACTTTTCATTTTACGTGACAATAAACTCCAAGTAATGCTTTTCCGGGCGAAAAAGAAAAATTGAATTACCGACACACAAAAAAGAAAGAGCAAAGCAAGGGAGTAAACACTGAACAAAGAGAATAACGCTAGATTTGCAACTCTCTTAAAATAGGAGTCTTACTTCGCCTTGCGCTCTTGTTTATTTTATTTTTGATCTAGGATACGGAATGAAAATTGTCCCGACTCTTTTCTTGCGGCATATCGTATTTATTTAATCTTATTTGAAGAGCTCCGGTTCTCGGTGAGTTCTTTTCTTATTATGTCACAAATTGTAAATATTTACTTTTTTATGAGTTTGCTGTAAGGGATGTTTTATTTTGGTTTAATAAGGTCACGGACGTAGTTCATTCGCATGAGGTGTTAAAGCGTGGGACAGAATTAGGGATGGACCGAGACGATGTTTCGCGAGACCAGACAGAGATTTACAACTTTTTTGCGAGACGAGACAGACATTTCTAACATTTCGATGTAGGGATTTTGCGAGACGCGACAATCCAATTTTCAGTCTCGCGTCTATCCCTAGATGGAATCAATGCGGCTGCACATGATTAGAATATTTTCAACGAATTTTGTTTTGTGATCAGTTGATCGTCAATAGATTCACGTATTTTGTTCTTATAGGGCTTTCCGTTTTTTTAATAATTTCGCGGAAGTAGTTTACTGGAGTGAGGAGTTATAGCATGAGACGTAATCGATGCTGCTGCACGCGATTAGAATAACTTTAGCGAATTTTGTTTTTTGATCAGGTGATCTTCAATACATTCACACATGCTGTTGTTATGGATGATTTAGTTTTTATTTAAGAAGTTAGCGGACGCGGACGTAGCTCATTGGCGTGAGGAGTTTTGACGTGGGATGGAAGCGATGCAGCTGCACGTGATTAGAATATTTTTAGCGAGTTTTGTTTTGTGATCAGTTGATCTTCAATACATTCACGATTGTTGGATTTTTCGCCCCATGCGCTCATGAAAATGAAAAAATTCTCAAGCTCATTTACACGAATTTTTTTTTTTTTTTGTTGTTGTTGCAAGAGAACGGAAACGAAAACAAAAATGAGTTTTACCTCGGTTGGTTATTGTTCGGTGAATATTTCTTGTTCTCTTCAAATATTAGTAGTATTAGCATTAAATGGGACTTTTATCTTTTTACGTGGGTCTATTTTTTGTTTGTGATAAATGGCCGAAACGCTGACAAAACATCCAACGATACTTAAGAATGCTTAGGTCATCCTCTACTCATTTCGGCATTCTGATTTTGAAAAGAAAATGTCGAGAAACAGCTTAATTTTCCGAATTTCCTTGTACAGGCTCTTGCACTTACTTGAACTGAGAATCTACAATCATATTCTAAACTATCAAACCAGATGAACGACTGTGGGGCTCTGAGACGGCTCGGGTTTGGCGCGGACATGAGTGACAGATGTTTTTTTGTACGTGCAAGGCTTATGATTAGCAGACAAAGTTTTATAGTCTCAACGTCACAAACAAGTAGCGTCACGTGATTTTACAATTAAAATGTGCTCTCACATGACCTCGATCGGTATTAACTTTGTACAAACCGAATTCGGATTCAGGGATATATTAAATTAGTTTTTCCATATTTTGCCCTTTAATGCGCTTGTTAAAGAATATTAGTCATTTAAATGGGGAAAAAATTGTACCCTCTACTTTTCACTGAGTTCCCAATTGGGTCATTTCTGACTAAACTTTTATGTTCCGTACATTGATTATGCAGATTCACGTATTTTGTTCTTATAGGGCTTTCCGTTTTTTTAATAATTTCGCGGAAGTAGTTTACTGGAGTGAGGAGTTATAGCATGAGACGTAATCGATGCTGCTGCACGCGATTAGAATAACTTTAGCGAATTTTGTTTTTTGATCAGGTGATCTTCAATACATTCACACATGCTGTTGTTATGGATGATTTAGTTTTTATTTAAGAAGTTAGCGGACGCGGACGTAGCTCATTGGCGTGAGGAGTTTTGACGTGGGATGGAAGCGATGCAGCTGCACGTGATTAGAATATTTTTAGCGAGTTTTGTTTTGTGATCAGTTGATCTTCAATACATTCACGATTGTTGGATTTTTCGCCCCATGCGCTCATGAAAATGAAAAAATTCTCAAGCTCATTTACACGAATTTTTTTTTTTTTTTGTTGTTGTTGCAAGAGAACGGAAACGAAAACAAAAATGAGTTTTACCTCGGTTGGTTATTGTTCGGTGAATATTTCTTGTTCTCTTCAAATATTAGTAGTATTAGCATTAAATGGGACTTTTATCTTTTTACGTGGGTCTATTTTTTGTTTGTGATAAATGGCCGAAACGCTGACAAAACATCCAACGATACTTAAGAATGCTTAGGTCATCCTCTACTCATTTCGGCATTCTGATTTTGAAAAGAAAATGTCGAGAAACAGCTTAATTTTCCGAATTTCCTTGTACAGGCTCTTGCACTTACTTGAACTGAGAATCTACAATCATATTCTAAACTATCAAACCAGATGAACGACTGTGGGGCTCTGAGACGGCTCGGGTTTGGCGCGGACATGAGTGACAGATGTTTTTTTGTACGTGCAAGGCTTATGATTAGCAGACAAAGTTTTATAGTCTCAACGTCACAAACAAGTAGCGTCACGTGATTTTACAATTAAAATGTGCTCTCACATGACCTCGATCGGTATTAACTTTGTACAAACCGAATTCGGATTCAGGGATATATTAAATTAGTTTTTCCATATTTTGCCCTTTAATGCGCTTGTTAAAGAATATTAGTCATTTAAATGGGGAAAAAATTGTACCCTCTACTTTTCACTGAGTTCCCAATTGGGTCATTTCTGACTAAACTTTTATGTTCCGTACATTGATTATGCTTTTATGCGTAGTTTAAATTATAAGTGAAATATTAAGAACAAATAAAAGATTTATTTTTAAATTTAGTAAAGATACGAATTAAATTTGAAGGGAGAGGGGTATATCAGGTTAGCTGCGTAAAAATTTATGAAAATGACTATTATTATTTTTTATCCAGTTTCCCACTCATGATAGAAACGCAAATTCTATTTCGATAAATAAAGTCATCTTTTAACTATATCTGTTACTTTTTTCGAGTCAATATTGGTAAAATTTAATTTTTCAATAAATTTTAATTTAACGTTTTTATTTGGAAACATCGGCCTGTAAAACGTTAATGAGCTTTCTTTGCGAAATATTCTCTTCAACCTGTCTCTGCTTTATGGTATCCGTTTGCCTGTAACCACAGTTAACTATAAAGTCCAATTGAAAACCTTAATTACGTGTTTTTCTGGTAATGATGTTCCTTCATAACATTCAGCGCACTTGATTAGATATCTAATTTGATTTTTTTAAGTTACTTAATTAGTTACAAAACTTAAGCAAACCGAAAACCATCAGAGGAGACAGGATGACGAGAGGTCTTTAGCAGGAGAGCAAGTGCAAGAATGCTGATCAAGCATATTTTAATTGAAAATCCAGGTGATATTTAAATGCAAATCAATGTGAGGCAGTTACAAAGGGCGCTAGAAAAAACATGTGACGAAAATTTGTGTACATTCAAAATATTTAATTTTCATCCACCTAAAATAAATTAGTTCATTTTCAATTTTTATCATATACCCAAATCGAATTTCATGCTCTTCTGGAAATGCGGGGAATCTTTACGCAGTCGATAGATTTCGTTTTGTAAGCTCAGCTACTCTCATATCCATGCAAACGATTTATTTGTGGGAAAAAAATAATAAACTGTGTAATATGGAAAAACTATCTTAAACGAATTGGAATCCCAATTGTATGACGTCATTTCCACTTGAAATAGGTAATTTTATCACGCAAATGACTAACTTTTTTTACTCTCGGTAAAAAGAATGGTGCTGAAAATAGCGAAAAATCGCTTCAAAATGAGACAACGGGTGGATTTTCAGATTTTTAAAAGTAGTGCAGATTGTTTTATATACTTTTATACATGATTATAAAAAATTTGAAGAGGATCGTACAAACGGTGAAGAAGTTATTAGGCTTTTTGTGTTAACTTTGTCATCTTTTTGCAGTAATGACAGAAAAAGCTTTATCTAGGAATCAGGGATCTGCGTAACTTTATAGTAGGATGATACGCTTTAAAGAATGACTTCCCATAGAGCGCAATGTATTGGAAATATTTTGAGTGCTCCTGTAGATAAACTATAAATGCCACATAGACCATTTTCAATAGGGTACATTGTACAGTAGATAAGAATAACACATTTAAATTTCGTAGAAATCGATGCATATTTATGGAAGTTAGAGCACGCACAGATGTGCTGACAGACAAACCGAAATCATAAACACTTTTCAACCTTGTTGGATAGTGTTAAAAATTGAAATTCCTTTTTGATACAAAATAATTCATAATGAACTATTTCTGCGTTATATTATATAATTAGTGATGGTTAAAAGTTGCCATTTGTCACAAAATTAAATTTTCTATCATAAATCATTAAAATGTTTCATCTGTGAGTAATTCACCACAAATTTTAAATAGTTCTACTTTGTGTGAAAAAAATAACATCGTATCCCCGGTCCCACTAATGACGTAAAAGCCTCTGTTCTCTTCTCAATCTTTCTATTTCTGATAAATGTTGCTTTATTGGATATTATTAAATTTTCCATTACTAACTTTAGGCTTGATTCTGGTTAAATTAAAAATTTTTAATGTAAAATAAAACTCTATAAAAATTTTGGTACGAAATTTGCCGGCAAAATCAGGAGATTTGCCGGATCAGGAGATTAATTATGGAGCAGTTTTATTCTCTCATCTTTCCTACCGAAATATTTATCGACAAAATTACATTTTATTACTCGAAATTCGGATACCCCGACCAATTTTTTTTCAAAACGTAAAATACATGCAGATCCATTTTTGAATTTGTATAAATCAATTTTTCTTTTACAAATGTTACAGTTTTCGAAGAATAAAGTATAGCCACATAGAACACTAAAACCTTATGAAACTCGAAATTATTGTTTTAGACATTATTTGATTTATATATCATTTTCTCTGGAAATATATATCGGCTCAATAAAAGTTCAACTTTACTGATTCTCGTTGCCAACAGAGAGGGAGAAAAAAATTAAATTTATGGCTCATCTGTTGAGTTGCCATCTTACGTATGAAATAGGAAATGAAAAATATGTACTTAAACAAACAAAGGAAAGGGCTAAAAGAACGTACAATAAACTTACCCATGTAGTTTCATCAAAATAATTCCCTTTCGCACAACATACTTTAGAGAAGAGGGAAAAAAAAGTTTTTTTTTTTTAAATCCTGTTTCAAGCATTGTTATTTTTCCAAGAAAATCGATGGCGACTAAAACTATTATTAAGTTATGGTATACTCGGGGTTTCAAAACTGACTTTTTCAAAAGCTAGAGAATTTTTTGAGTCTGTGTGATACTTCTCGATATTGTTTAGTAAGTATGTTACATTACGTTTTATTTTTGGCTGGTAAGTTGGTGTTTTATTACTATGGAAAATTACTACTCTAGTATCGATTTTATTCGGAATATATAATCTGTGTTTCATTGTTGACATGCTTAACGCTTATAGGTCTACGCCGGAACGTCACTCGTGTTGCCATTTGCGGAGAAGTGAACGAAGGCCGAGTGTTTCTCGGGGTCAATTTTAACACTCTGAGATATGAAAGTACTACTAATACTATTTCTGTCTTTTCAAGAATTATCTACGAACTTTGTTGTTAAAAAAATATTTATGAATGGCAGCGCCAAACAATAATCAAGCATATGAAACGATTATGAGTTACTTTATGAGCAATCGGCTTTGAAATGTACTACACAAAAGCAAATTTTACCAAATAGATTTATTTACCATTAGAACCCATCCTACTATATAGTTACGCGGATCCCTGACTCACTCTGTGACCACACATTCCAGGCAACCACTTCAATATAAATATTTTACCGCCATTACTCCAAGAAGATTAAAAAGTTCAAAAAGATTAAAAAGCGGAGAATCGTAATTTAATCTACACCGTTTATACGATACGCTTGAAATGTTTCATAATTATGTATAAAAGTATAAAGAACAATCTGCGCGACTTTAAAAATCTGACAATCCACCGGTTCCATGATTTTTAAGCAATTTTTTGCTATTTTCAGCTCCATTTTATTTCCGAGAGTCAAAAAAGAGAATCATTGGCGTGACAAAATCATCTGTTGCAATCGATATGACATCCTATTCATCACGGTCATCGGGCTTTGAAAAGAAAGTTTAATTCCAATTCGTTTAAAATAGTTTTTCAGATTACTTAGCTTAATTTTTTTTCACAAATAAATCGTCTGCATGTATATAAGAAAGGCTGTGTTCACAAAACGAAATCTTTCGAATACCAAAAGTTTCCGTGCTAGAAGAAGATTCGATTTGGGTATGTAATAAAAATTGAATATGAACTTATTTATTTTAGGTGGACGAAGATTAAATATATTGAGTGTAGATATATTTTCGTCAAATGATTTTCTAACGGCCGTTGTAATTGCCTTCACAGTGGGCTTTGACTTCTAGTTTGAAAAAAAAAATTTTCTCATGTAGATTTTCTTCTTTTTTCCACTTCAAACATAATTGCCAAAATTTACGGAACACGCGCAACCACTTTTCATGAAGAGCAATTTTTGAAAGATTTTTTATTAAAGTGTTCATTGCTGAATAGTTTCCTTTTGGATCCAAAACTTTTCTATCGAGAACGCCTGCGAAAGTGGCTTTAATTACAAGATCCAGAATTTATGCAGTTAGCTGAAGCTAAGCAGATAATATACAAGCGTAAAGAATGTATTGTTGTAATCTAAACCAAAATTTGTTGTTTATAAAAAGTGATTGTATGTTTTACATGTTAGCAGCTATGTTTAAAACATCTTTTCTTCCAATAGTATTTCTTATCAAATATTAATTCTTAATACGTGTAATTAGTTCCTTCATTGTGAATAAAAACGGATTGAAGTTAATAATTAAAAAATTTACTAAAATATATATCTTCAAAACTTTTTTAAATCATGAAAAGTACGGAAAAGCTCCCGTCCGCAGGGATCTTTGCAGTCGAAATAACTCAGATCTAATAGTGTTAACAAGAATCTGTGTAAGGAAGTGGTTATTATTCTTATTTTGACAATGTTGTGATTCGATCACATTTATTTACCAATTGCATCTGGAATGCTTAGTAAGTGAATGGATATCTAAGCATTATTTAATATTCTTTAGCCGTATTCGCCTGTTTTTATAAAAAAGTAAGCCTTGGGTTGATTTTATCAAAAATAATGTTACAATACACCCTTTTTGAATGTTTCCTCCCTCTCTGCAGTAAAACATAAAATATAACTTCTCGGGATGATAATAAGCATGAGTGTCCATATAATTCATTGTACGAGAGGGGAAATAAACAATTTTATACATAGCTTCGATTTACATTCGGATCAGAAAATAAATTTAAGCATAATTCCTTAAGAAAAGTAGTGTTTGTTTGTCAGGACAGGCCAGCTCACGTCATCAAATGTATCGTTTAGAGCTACATGCTTTCTTCATGGAGCTTCCTACCACAGTTTGAATCCTCATCAGAAGGAGAGTGAGGGACATTTGAATATTGCTACTATTCTAAAACTGCTAGCAACCGCTGAGAGGAATTATTAAACGTGCACGTACAACGCATGTATACGGTGAACTTCAGTGACGTGTCTTAATCGAACTCGCAACCTTCCGGTTACCAGTCCACACTTAAAAGCAAAAATAATAGTGTTTTGTTAAATACATTAATGTGTTATGATAATTTCCCCGCAAAATGTTTTTATATTTAAAGGCATTGTAACTTTTTTAATCAGAAATTTCACTTCAATTTTCTAAATTTTCAAAATTTTTACGGACTATGCGCGGCAGTCCTTCGCCCCGCAGAGGGACTGTTGCGCTACTGATTGACTTGAATACCACAGGCGCGAAAGCATCGCCATGTGATGGCAAAAAGTTCTCGTCGAAACAATCGTATCTTGTTATGAGTATCATTTTATGTGTGTTTTTTCACAAAGTTTTTATTTATTTTAAAGTTTAACACCAGAATTTTGAGTGTTTTTTCCGTAGTTCTTGAAGTTGTCGAATTTAGTTATGCTGGATTGCGAAAGCTATGTCAGTAGAATTTAAGTGTTCGCTTACAGACTTTCTTTATGTAAAAACAAAATAAGTATTTACAATATTCACCGCACTTCAGTAAGGGAATTGAAATGTTGTTATCTAAATATTAATTGCATCTGTGACACATCTAAAGTTTATTTAATTTTCTAAACTCTTAAAAGCTTGATTGTTATGCCATTGTTTAAACATTGCTGCATGCAACAATTCCAAGCATATAGCTAACCACTTTTTTAAACAGTATTTTTTTTTAATATGGATATTCTTGAGCTTAAAGGGCGATTGGGTTATTTAAAAAAGAAAAAAAAATACTGTCTACAAAAAGTGATTAATTACATGTCCAGAATTATGTGTAGTTATGTTAAAATTTGGTTTTCATGTCGGAAGAATGCTAATCAATATAAGGTATTTTCACATACAATCAATAATTTCGTATCGGTTCGTTTATGTCACTTTATTAAAGATACGAATTATATTTTTATGAAAATAAATAGATCTTATTTTATAATAAAAGTTATCACAAGTATAGAATTGTGTTTGGTAAATGTGATATTTGTGAGTCTCGGGATAGGTTTATCCTTTATTGAGAATTCAGAATCGTAAAACTGAAGGAAAGTTGAATTTTTCTTTAATGAGCCATCTACATTTATTTTCGTAAATTAAAATTATCTACTCGTTATTTGCATATTTTTTTTTTTGTTAAATTCAAATTACAGTTCGCAAACAGAAAAATTTAAAAGGACAGTACCTTTGAACGCCCAAAAAATCGTTTTTCAAATATAATTTAAAAAATAATTCAGATTGTTAGGAATATTTTTAAACAAATTGCATCAAAATCGAACAAAAATTACGCCAGCAGCAGTTAAAAGCAAAAAAGCTAATACGTCCCTTTAAAGGCACTAGACTTTCCCTTTGAACGCTCTGCAAAGAAACTTGATTTTCTCAGTTTCTGATTTTTACACTTTCCCACAAGATTTTTAAAAAAATTATGAATGGAAGGTTATGAAATTTCACAACAAGCTGTACGATTATTCTCTGAACCTCAGATTTGATAATGGGACCAAAATATTTCATTTTATAACATGATAAATGACAGAATTTTAAAATTATTGAAATTTTTCTGATTTATCATGTTATAAAATAAAAGATTTTCGTCCCATTATGAAATCTGAGGTTTAGAGAATAAAGATCTATACGTACAACCTACATGTAAAATTTCATAACTTTCCAGTAATAACTTTTTTTTTTAATCTTGTGGGAAAGTAAAAATCAGAAACTGAGAAATTGAAGTTTCTTTACACTGCGTTTAAAGGAAAGTCCATGTTACCTGTTTTGCTTTTAATTGCTGCGGGCGTAATTTTCGCCCGATTTTGATGCGATTTGTTTTAAAATATTCCTAGCAATCCGAATTGTTTTTTAAAATTAGTTTTGAAAAATCGATTTTTTAGAAGTTACTATGTGCCCTTAATAAACCTAAAAACAAGATGCTAACAATCAACCAGACTACGCGACGATAGTACCTCCGACAACCTCCGAGTATTTGTGGAATTAGGAACAGGCGAATCTTCCTACACGATCGCGTGGCAAGTTGCACGTACTTGGTATTAGTCCGTAAAAATGTTAAAATTGAACTTCCCACGATTTGATCGGAGCGATGAATTTTTTTAATGAAAAAAAAGCAGTTGTAGCTCAGCACGTTGACAACACATGGCAGTGACATACACAACTCTAAACAAGTTTTCGATTCCGAAATTTTTTCAACACTCCACTGTACGTCGAATTTTAAGAATTCATTTGAAAATAACAAATTCGAAAACAAAAAATATGGTTCTTATGAATATTATAAAGAGAAGCCGTTTATTTTCTCGTAGGCTTGCTGCATTTTATGGATATCAGAGCCATCTGCCAGTAGATTTTTTAATTAAATATTTTGCCATAAAAAAATATATTTTTATTTATACTTTAGAAAAAAAACAAATATATATGAGTCTTAGGTACTCGTATTTTTGTCGTACCCCGTACATGCGCAAATAGGTTGTAAGGTTGTGTTGGAGCTATAATCTATGACTATTCTTGTATAAAATGTCAACAATCTACGACTAATAGTTTTAGAGATATGGGAGTTAAACACATGCATACATACATCAAAAGTCGTGAAGTTTGGCAATTTTTTTGAGGGAGGGAAGTGACTGTCGTTGGACCATTATGTTTATGGTAGGGTGGTATTATGCTTGAAATGGATGAATGTCTCTAAAACTGCCATTAAGCGTAACGTGTTGGAATTTCTTTGAGTGTTCCTGTAGAACTACGTGATAAAGACACTATTTTCCATGGAGAGATTTACATTCTAATCCTCAACAACATATATCGCTTTGAAATAACTTAATATCTCTAAAATGCACTTTAATGAATTTCTACCCATAGAGCGTAATGTAAGGAAATTATTTTGGGTGGCCCTGTAAACAAACTATCCAGGCGATTGGAACCAAAAAGGGAGATGCACAACTACATGTTTCAAGAATCATAAGCATAAAATTTCAACATTATACAACCAATTGTTTTTGAGTTATGCGAGTTACATAAGTATATACACATACGTACGTACGTACAGACGTCAAGGAAAGCTGGTCAAAATGGACTTGTGGTCTGTAAAAGTGGGTTGCACTTGCATTGATAAACTTACATACATACGTACGATGAGATGTCTCGAAATAACTCTTTAAAAGTAAATTTAGGGGTAGTCAAAATCGATTTTTTCGTCAAAATCTGAGCACCGAAAATTTTCGCGATCACATTACTTCCTTGTTACTTCGTAAAGGGAAATAATAACTGGCAAAAACGACAAGTTTACAGAATTGCTACTTGTAGAGCTGATACAAATGAAGTTATGGTCAATTTTCGTTGAAATTTTCATCGCTCAAACATACCTGACCTCTTAATTTGTAAGATGCGCTTAGGCAACGCCTCCTTGATGTGGAAAACCTCACAACTTTTAGGCTTCCAAACTCTAACATCATCACTAGACTTAGATTTAAAGTTTTATTTTGACAAAATAAGACTATTAAAAATTTCTGGTGAATGCTACGAATATTAGAAAATATCTTAAATTAAACATTAAAATTAAAATACTTTTCTCATACAAAATTATTCAGTATGATCTATTTCCTTAACACGTTCGACTTTCAGATTCATTATAAAATGATAAAAATCCTTTATCACCTAGGCGCTCAGAAAAACACTTTAAAAAATTATCAATAACTAAAGATAACATATCCAAACAGTCTTTATTTTGAAAATTCCGGATCCGGTGAATCTTTGAAAATTACGGTGTGACGAGTTTTGTTTTTGGTTATCGTAAAAGTTCGCAATATCGGTAAAAAGAAATTTCGTTTTGGAGAAATGATTTTGCCGGTCCCTTGGACTTCTTTAAAACGGGATTCGGCTGTACTGAAGTAGAGCATTTAGTACCGTTTCATTATTTTTTAGGGATCAGACGATACCATACTATCAGATAACTAGGATTTCTTATTTAACTTTACTTTTTGGATAATAATAGTTTGTTGATGATGGAAGTATAACTCGCATACTTCTTGAATCGTGCATAAAGTTTTTATTACACATCTGAAAGTTATTTTTTTTTTAAGGTAATGAGTTACTGAACCTCATTACTATGCCTATTTTTGAAAAATATATCACTTAATGAACATGATGATACAGAATCGGAGCACTATGCAAATTGCAAAATACATTTTATGAAACAACTCATTAATATAGTATATAATTTCTTTTTCCTACATATAAACAAGTACATCATTGAGTTATAATTAAGCAAGGTTATTTATTGTTTACAAACTCGTTAGCAGAATGAAAAAATTTTCTTTACCAGCAAAAATAAGAACTCTTCCTCTCTTTAATACTTTTTTTTTTCATATTCAAAATGCTACCCAGAATAAATCGCCAATTAACCTGTCAATGGCACAAGAAATTTGGTAATTTGTTTTTTGCGAGTATCGCACAATTCCTTGCATGCTTTGGAAACCACTTAAATTGAAATTATGACTACAAAAATTGGTAATTTGTTTTAAGGGCGGGTCGTATTATTGAGTGAGTTAATGTTACATCTAAAGTGCGCCGAGAAAAATATGGGTCCAGTAGCCTGAATGCATGGAGCGGGCGGCAATGCTCACTGCTTACAAGAAAATAAACAGACCTCGACATTTATTCCCCTGGGAAAGATTGACGAAGCAGTAATGAAGTTAAAACTCCGAGAAGCAGTCATAAAAACGAGAATTTATTTTCGGAGATGCTATTGCAAATTGACTTGCATCAAGATGCCTTAAATCAAGACTTCTGTACTTTTATTATATATGAGTTCTTCCGATGACAATTGTTTCAGTCGAGTACCTCAATTACTTTAAATAATGTAAATCATTTGAAACGTAATGCAGAAAATAAGAATCATTTATACTTTGCAAATAAATTTAAAAATAGCTCGTAAATTTGATTCCTGAATAAATAAATGTATGCATTTGCCAAATTATTTTTCTTAATAATCTTGAGTCAATGTCATTGAGTGAGTTAATGTCATTTAAATATATAAAATAGCTTTCCTGCCTGTTTGTCTGCACGCTACAAGCGTACGGACCGTTCGTCAGATCTGGACCAAATTCGGCACATTAACTAGGACAAGAGAAAGTTATTGCTCTGAAAAAAAAGAGTAATAGGATTCTCAATTATTTTATGTTTTGTCCTGTTTTCGGCTTTTTTTTTCACATACTTTATGCTATGGTTAGCTGAATTTTAGTCCAAGAACTACATTTCTTATACGACCGGTAGGTCCAGAGAATGCTTTTTTTTTATGAGCTACGCTGAAACGTCGTACTGAAATTGATATTTTTAAAAGAATTTTCAAAGTGGCACCGAAAAATCGGGATCCGAAGATAATTATCACATTGTAAGTCTGTAGAGAAATTATTGATGAACACGATTCCTTTAAAAGTTACTTGTGAATCAGAAATTTATCTACATATTTAAAAAATATATTACTATTTTTTGTTAATTAAAAAACTATATCAATAATTTCCCCCCTCCCCTCCGCCTTCATTCATAAACGAAAACCATTTGCGAATGAAAGGTTTTAACAGAAACCTGACACCGTAAGTAAAAGTTTGACGTCCAGCTTCTGGTTAAACTCTACATCTCCTTTTCTTGCCTTCTGTTCATTTGAAATAAGGTGCTTTTAACTTGGTGCATTTGAAACGGTTCTGTTGAACTATTTGTAAACTCTTCTGTACGATCAGCAACAATTTGAAGACTAACTTATGGACTTCTAGCGAACGTTAGTTCAAAACGTCCGATTTGATACAAAAAGTATCAAATCATTATTTTTAAAATACATTGTATTTCTCGACTTTCAGATTCATTATAAAATAATAAAAATCTTTTATTACCTGGAGTATAAACTCTCTGAGCGCTCCGAAAAACATACATTGAAAAAATTATCAATAACTAAAGTTTATTGATACAATAAAGTTACTAAGTCAATAACCAAACAGTTTTAATTTTTTTGAATGACCAATGGCCATATGCCATCTATGAATAGAGTTGTTTTACTTTCTGATATGAGTATTTTTTGGGCTATAAAGTAAAATAACATTTGTTAAAATGCAACAAAAGATCAACTAACTTCTAAACTTACTTGAAAACAATTTCATAAATAAATTCTCCAAAGCAAAATTGTATTTTCCAATGTCATTGATGAATGGGAAAAGCGTATACCAAGACAGGAACGACCAGAGTATTTGCGTTAAGACCAGATTACACGTTAAGCCTGCAGATATGTGAAAAATAAATTGAATTTGTTTCGACGCTGTTTGTGTCAAAAATAAATTTATCAGACCTTAAAGTTTAACCCTGGATTCAACTGTTATGTTTTGAAGTGTACACTAGATGCGTGTATTGGAGAAAAGGAAAATCTTCTATATGCTTTTTATTTTATTTTTCGTATTTAGTTTGTTATTTTTAAGAAAATAGAAGACCTTTAAAATATTTCTTTTGATATCAAATTTCTGCTACAGCTTCACATGATAAATTTATATATTAAGTTGTGAACTTAAAAAAAATTCCAACGACATTGAAAAGTGTTATTTGGTATTGATTTGTCTGTCTGTCTGTCCGTGCTGTAGCTGGAAAAAATCATGTGATGATTGTTGCAATGCTAATATGTTTCTATAAGGTACTAGGGTACTTTGTACTTAAACCTGAACAAAAAAGACATAAAAACCTTGATGATTATAGTGATAATGCTACTACACCACTGCCCAGGCGGTGGAGTAACTAACGAATCATTCTATCACACCTTGATCCAGGAGATCTATTCTCCCCGGTTGTCCGAAAAAGTCCATGGTTAGCTGTGGCATACCGACTGGGCATAACCAGTTGTTTGGTTATCAAATGTGTTAACTTCAGAGGTCATCGGGAAGTCGTTTAGCCAGTCAGATCAGAAGAACCCCTTGACGCTCCTCCTTAAGACTCCACCTCAAGTGATCCCAAGTCGGGGCAGAGTTAACCATCGACGATTTTAAACATCCGGGGGAGAATAGACCTCCATGTTCGATTCCCGGTTTGGATTTGGATGTTAAATTGTCTGTTCCTTTACAGTGTGTGACGTTGGCCGCCTACTGCCCAGGTAGCACAAACTTGTTCAAAGGCCGTAATTTCCACGTTCAGATAGCGCGTTACCATCCCGTACAGATTTACGGTGTCGCTTACGTCAGAATGTCCGGACAAAACACGTACAATGCTCGTCAAAATCTGGGTCCAGTTCAGTGTTCTCCACACGTACTTAAAACGATGTATGGCTAATTATGCTGGGCGTACTATAAAATTAAGTAAATAACCGATATACTACAGCTTTTTTTGAATCAGTTTCGTTGTTTACTTGAATCGACGGCTAATTAATAGGATTGATGTTGTTTATTAAAATTTTCGAATTACGAATCATATTTTGAATTATAAATGTATAACAACATTGTTTGTGTAACTTGCACTTTGTTAAGGCACAGAACAGCAAAATGTCCAACCACAAATCTTTGGCGGCAAACAGCACTGATTTGGTTGAGGTGTCTTTGAACTTCTTCTCGCTGGTTTAAGCCATGGGGTTAATTTCGGTAGTGACCCTCTAGCGGGTATTTTTGCCGTCGTTTTGTACTACATTGAACCTCTTAAGTGTGTGGTAGCGTACGTGGATTATAGAACGGATTGTAAAATCTGCTGTCTGTACGTTAAGCAGTCCCGATAAGAAATTCTTTCATAGTAGATACTTCAGAGTACTGCAGTAAAACATGAAGCTCAATTTACCGAAGCACAAATTTTGAACCAGAACGCGGTTTGGACAATGTAAGATGTGGTAATCACGTTCTGACAACTCGTATGTGCTACCTGGGTGGGTTCGTTCCCAAAATAAAATGGTTAATATTTCGGGCCTTTGTAGTGCCGAATAACTGATGATTAAGTGCCCACCCATTGGGAAAAATACATTGTATTCAGCCTTTTAAACGTTTATATATGCATAAAGTTGTCTATGATGATACAAGATGTTGCCCCAAAATCCTGAAATATATTTTTTAAAAATATTTATTTAAAAGATCTGTGCTGTTGTTGTTGTAACCAATGCCCACTACCAGCCACGGAGAGTGGCCAGATACTCCGTATAGGACGGCGATGGGCGAAAGGGAGCGGCTTCCATTTTAATGAGCTTCAGTGGGAGGAAGACCAATTTAGCTCGAGGATCTCCTAATTTTGAAAGCATTGGAACGCGGTTCCACGGCAGCCAATCCGAGAGAGGTAGTCACCTTCCCAAACACTGACGAAAGTCGACGCCACTAAACTTGTTCTTATGGGAACAGGGCTTAGGGACTAGTCTAAAGCGGTACGCACACAAGATCTGTACAAATGTTTAATAAAGAATTTTCAGAATAATGGAACACTTATCGAACACCATCGTTTTATTCTAAATCTATAATACTATGTAAAAGAATACTATTAATAGCAGAACAATTTCTGTTTTCGAACAGCAAAAAATGTAAACTTTATAAAACAATTCTACACTGTAAAAAAATCCAGGAACGTTTCATGGAATGTTGCATGGAAATATCAGGAGCTGTACTTAATAATTGGTAACGATTGGGTGTTCAGTAAAGTTCCTGTTATTTTCATGTAACGTTCCTTAGAATTTTAGTGCCACTCAGCTGCCCATTATTTCCAAGGAATGCCCCTGGAATTTTTTACAGTGTAGCAACTAAATTGACACACTGAAGAATATTCCCAAGAAAAGTTTCTGAATTGCTCAGTTAAGGAATACGTACAACTCTTTCATGAATGAATAAAGGCAACTGAAGTTAAAACAATTTTTTCTAGAAGTAAATTTTACGATAACATAATACAACAAATAGAATGGTGTACTACTCTACAGATTCCAAGCAAAAGGGGAAAAATAAGCAATATAAAAAAAGAGACATATTTAATAAATACTAAGAAAGTTAACAGCATACTACGTACATAATAATGAATCACCGATAACTTAAAAGAACTTGAGAGAGCTTGCTAACCTAGAATAGCTAAAGATTAAGTGAGAAGTCTTTAATTTATAAAAGCTTCAAAGAAGAAATTAGTGGTGGTTTTTCTTATGTTTTTCTTCAGACGAATGAGATAATAATAACATTGTCGGTGCGTTAAGTCATAAAAGTGAAATTTATGGTCCATGAACTGAACATTTGCTGCTATTAAGTTTTATCCGGAATGGTCTTTATATATTTTTCTTTTTTCGCTAGCCTGCAAAAAGCTAAAAGGGGTATTGACTGGCATTCTGCCGTGACTCGATATTTCCCCCCGCAAAAAGAAAATTCATTCTTTGCGGGTTTTCGATTTGAAGAAATGTCGATGTTGTAAGATAACTGTTGTGCATAGCCGCGAATTCATATTTCATTTATTTGTTGTATGCATGTATTATTAGCCTGCATACCATAGCCGAAAAGTAAAAAGTGTCCACGTATGAGGGGGAAAAAATATTTTTATAAAATCTAGTTGTGCACCTCGATTTTTGGTTCTAATCTACTGGAGAATTTATTGACAGCACCACCCAAAAGAATTTCAATACATTAATGTCTACACATTAATAAATTACATTAATGGACAAGACGGCTCGTCATTAGGGGATAGAAGGGCCTGGGCCCAACGTCTAAACCACCAACAAACCACCATCTAAATCAAAGCTTCTTTCTATTATGCAACACAGTTCTTTTAATAATTTACGTATATTGAAAAAATGCACGCATTTTACTCTATTTTAATACCATCCATTAAAAGAACACTTAAGAAAGCGATAGTTACGATTTTTCCCTATCTAAACTATGCACGGGCCATGGGCTTGTTTGCCTTGAATTTGCGTCTTTTTCCCGCATACCAGATGACATACTTGATACTAAACACAAAAGCCATATTGACACGGGATTAAATTGGCTTCCAAACGACTTATTTGGCGCTGTCTTCGAGGCCCAGATCTTCGGGCCCTCACATGGCGATCTACACGACTGTAAGGAGAAATTTCGCCAATCTGTAGTTATTGGCGAAATTTTCCGCTCAGCAGGAAATCATTTTTTATTTGCGTGATCGTATTTTTGTAGTGGAGTCAAATATTTTTCTGTTGAGTTTTCTTGATTTACGAAATCCTATGTGTAAATGTATTTTGCGCGTTAATATTGATTTTAAAACAAATAAATCTTTTAAAAATTATGAATATGCAGCTATAAAGGGCATAAATACTAAATAAAAACTAAACATGGCTTTTTTGATTAGTTATAGAGTAAACATTTCACTATTAACATAATTAGGTAAAAATAGCAAAAATTGTACATTAATTTTTGATAATCATTTGCCTTTTGAAAAATTTTAAATGCTTACACTGTGTGCACGGGGGATAGGTTGCTCTATATGTACTATACATATTATCCCGATTTTAAATGGCACTATTTTTTTTTTCGATCCCCACCACTGAAACAGGTCACGAGCCGCCGCCACTGTCTATGGACAGCTGTAGTAAATTAATAAATTTTGATTAGTTAAAATATGGCCTCAATTACACATAAATTTTCTATTAAATTATTCCTTAAATAAAGCAAAAATCTGCTTCTAAGATTTAGTTAACAATATAATTCATAGATGTCGCCACCAAACTATCTATTGCGTTTTTTCTCTCTGTGCTTCGCTTTTCTGTCTACTTTATCAAGACGTGATATCTCGCTAAATATTTAGAATTGAAAATAGCTGCAAGTTTGAAAAAGGTTAATTGTTTAGAGATCTTTCAAACTGTACAAAAAGTTTTGCTTTTAGTAAGAGATAAAAATGTCTTTTTAATCAAAATTTCCAGATCTGGCAGATGCACCGGCCGGCAGCGATGAATTGATCCCGGATCGTTATGAACAACACGCTTATTATTTAGATAACCAAATAAATTTAGAAAATGTGAACAGAAAATAGTTATGATTTAAAGACGTACAAGGAAGTCATGTGGTGTCCACATCAGAGTTTTTAGAAAGCTTTTATTAGCCTTTTAGAACTCTTGAAACAGTTCTACATATTAAAATTTTTATAACTAAAAATATTCGAGCTCATTTTTGCCTAGTGATCGATTATAGAAATCATAGGCTAATTCACTACTAAAACTCATTTTCTCGCTTTTAACATTTTGTTGTAAGGTCGGCTCTTGAAACTTCAACGTAGGCGCATCTTACAACTTAAACCAGCCTATTTAATACAGAATTTTCTAGATAACACATCATTAAAACATATCTTTACCGTAACGTTTACATATAAATGCAGAATGGGCGTTTTAAATAGATTACTGACTTTATTTCCTTAAAACTATATAAACTAATAAATTCGACAGAATTCTCGCGGCATGTAGCACTGCACTAAAACACGATACTTGTTTTTAAAGCTAATCTTTTATCTACAATTTATTCAGTACACAAAGAAACTTAACTCTAAATCTAAATTGAAACAAGCGCGAAGAAATGGAAAGGTTGAATAAATATTTATATTAGTTTAAGAGAAACGGAAGCGCTGTAAAACTTTTTTCCCCTTTCTTTTTATTCTTAACTCTCTCTCTCACTTTTTTTAAAAATCCCAAATGGCTTAAAAGTATCCAAATAACTAAATCTTTATCAAGAGAGGAAAACGCCGGAGTTAAAAGATGACATTTGAATACTAACTACTTTACTTCCGAAAGAAATTTAGCAGAAAATGTTTAAATATTTAAAAGCAAATCTTTGACATTTTGTCTTCTTTTTTTAAACGCGTTAATAAAAGACAAATGAAAAAAAAGCACTCAGATTGGATTTTGCATTGTCTAATAAACAGTCGATAGCATCGTGGAGCAGTCTTGTGGGACCTTGAGAAAAAAAAGGAAAACGAGAAACAAATGTCACGCTCAGAAGTAAAAGTGAGTTAAATTACTGTAAAAAGCATCATTATAAATAAAAGTGTTTTCTGATTTAAACAAGACAAAAGAAAAGCATAACGACTATTTTAAATGCCCACTTAATGAGTACTTAGGAAAACAATGCGTAAAAAAAAAGTAAATCATCTTTTTTTTTTCGCCATTAGTGTTGGCAAGAAACAAAGTAGCGTAAGTCCAGCAAAAAGGGGGAGGGGGATTCTGAGACATACTGGCGTGTAAAATCGCCTGTGTCCAAGTTAAAAAGTCAACGATTGTCTAGAAGAAGAGTGTATTCAACCTATGGTCTGGCTAGCGAGGTTTCCAGACCTCAATCCCATAAAGCACTTGTTGATGCAAATTAGTTTAAATTGGCAAACATAGATGGCGCGACTCCTTCGCATGGGATGATTGTTTTAATTGATAATGATGGTTCAGTCAGTCTCTATCAAGTTCAACGGGTTTGTGACTGAGCCATTTGCTGTAAATTGGATTTTGTGCTGAAGTAGATTTCAGTTGATTTTCTTTGCTGCTTGTTAATAAACCATTCGATGTTTTAAAGTGAGTATGCTTTTCTTTTTTTTTAACCTGGATGTTTGTTGACATATCGAGTACCACCGAACGACTAGAGCAGCTTGAACGAAGATTTTAAACATGGTGCATCGGCTTCAGGTTGAGCTTGCCGGCCCGAGAGAATTGATGAAATGGCGATGGATGAATTGTGGTTAAATTGAACCTGCCTTCCGGTAAGATTGTTTCATGAAAATATATTTTTTGAAGCTTGAACTCAACAATAACTGTATTTGAATAACCTTGAAAATTGAGTGTTAGATACGCATATTTAGGGGATAATACCGTAAGCGGGTGTCCATCGCCAAGGGAGATGCGTCGCCAAAGCTTACTATTTGTAGTAAACAGTCCTGGCAGCGTTGCCAATCGAGATTAGCTATTCGGCCACCCGTCCGGCGGAGTTGTGTTGTTTTATGATGTCATGAGAAACTATACTGTTGGAAGGAATTATGTGATTGCTTGAACGAATTTCAAGGAGTTTAACTGGCAAAATAACTGAACTTGAATTCGCCGGGAAGGAAGTCGTGTCGTGTCGTCTGCTGAAGTTTTGTATTTTATAATGGTTATTTTTGAAAAGTGTAATTTTTGCTTGGTTTTATAGTAAATGTAGGTAATTTGTGTAGAGCTGTAATGATATCGGTTCGTTTATACGCTGAGTTGTTTCTTATTTCTTTATCAAGTCAATTTCGACAAACATTTGAAAATGTTGCGACTGTGTTGAGCTATAGTTGTTATGCTTATTTGAATGCTTCTGATGGATTTATTTTGAGATGAACGCACGTTGTTCATGAATAAAATTTAAGGTATGTGGTGCTTTTATTTATTTAAATGTTTATTCCTTGCTTTACGGTACACCAGTGTATAGTTGAGAATATTTATGGTCTTATGTTTTCATAATTATGTAAGGTTTTCAGTATGTTATGTTATTTTTTTGTGAATTGGGATGAAAAAGTAAAAATTTTTAAGGTTTTAAGAGGGATGGTTAATTTTATTTGTGATATGCATTTGCTCCTGATTTACAGAATTCCCGTACAATTTCTAGGTTTAATATGAATAAATATGTAAGGATTTTTGAGTTGTTTGAGATCAGATTTGATTCTAGTGTGATTAATAGTGTAAATGTTGTGTGTTTTGAAGGTATTAAATTGCAAAAAGCACGTGAGGGAGGAAGTAGTTGGTTTATCATAGTAGTTTTATATTATTTATAAAGAGTGTTTTTAACGTTATGAAAATATTTGCAGTATATTTTTCTTGAAATCACGTGCACTATTCACGTTAAATATGATTCAATATATGTATTTTTGAGTTGTTTGTGGGAAGTTGTGTGTGTGTGTGTGTGGGGGGGGGGGGGGGTAGTTGGTTTATTTGATGTTTTTCTATTAATTTAAAATTGTTATTTTAACGTTTTAAGGGAAATTTTGCTGTATAATTATGTGCAGAAACTTATTTTGGCATTTTGTATATGATTAAGGTTATGGTTTATTTATTTTTTGACGTACCCATAGTCCAGAGGTAGTGCTTTGTTTATGTGATTTTTGTTCATAATTGCATTTGAAATATGTCTAAAAATGTTTTTATGTGTTTAGATAGTGTGTTATAGTTTGGGGTTCATTTTGTTAGTTATGTGTCAACGTATGTTTATGTTTTGTTTGGCGCTCAAAAAAAGTCGCCAAGGTTAGCCGCTGGCGACAAAAAAAAAATTCGCCAACTCAACCGACACCCGCTTACGGTATTATTCCCCATATTTAGGTGTTTGAAGTTTATAGAATACCTCACATTGAGTTTTAAGCTTGCCATTATTTAAAATGGAATTTGATAAATTTATAATTCACAAAAGCGGGTCTTCATAAGAACTTATGAAACAAATTTGCTAAAGAAAATAGAAGACGATCATAAGGAAACTGTTTCTTGTTCATCAGTTGAAGACAATTTGGCTTTACTCGTGGGAAAAAAAAAAAAAGAGATCTAAAATTGTTGGATAGTGAAATATGTGTTGATAGAGGATGAGGGAGAACTGCAGGCTCACTTTGAAAGTGCTATGTTGCATAAAGATAAAATTACTCTGTTAAAATCCAAAGTAAATAGACATTTGATTGAAACCAATTGGAAAATAGATTTTTAAACAAGTTCTAGCGTAAATTTAACCGAAAATAACCAAATTAATGAAACACAACTAATTTGACTTCCTCAGTTAACTATTGTAAAATTTATGGCGCAGTCAATGGTTGAATTTCTGAGATAGTTTTAAAGTAGCTATTCATGAAAATGCAACAATTTGGAAAAACGACAAATTTAACTGTCTAAAGTCTTATGAAGGTGAAGCTGCCGCAAGTAGTGTGCAGGGATTTAGTATGTCAGAAGGAAATTACGAATCTGCTGTAGGTATTTTAAAAGCAACATTTGGCGGGAAGGATCTTTTAGTCAATGAACATATAAATAAACTTTCCAATCTCAACCCTGTAAAACATCCAAATGAGGTTGCTAAATTAAGAAAATGATACCACGAAAGTGAAATACAGGTTCGAATTCTTTCACTTCTGCAAATTATGGTAGTATGCTTGTTTCTGTCTTGAAGAAAATCATTCCTAGTGATATTATTGTAAAGTACAATCTCACAAACCCAGAAGAATCAGCTCTACCTGATGTAGAAAAAACTCTGGAGTTCTTTAATAGAGAATGGTATTCCTGTAGTGACAACTTTTGCTCCATGTACAAAAATTGAAAGTCCAAATTTTTAATATAAAATAGAACTGTTTAAAAATTGTGGTGAAAAATCTTCTAATAAAATTAAAAGAGTTGGCAATTATGGAGGAAACAATAAAGAGCTATGACGTATCCTATTTTGGCCAATGTTACTTTCATTTACATATCAGCCTATATAAAACAGCTGTGCAAATATTTTTCTTGCCATTTCCTTCCTTATATTAGTATACCAAATTCCCATGCATTAAACCCATTTTTTTTTCCGGAAAATTTTGGTGTTTCTTACCCTATTTTTGTACACCAGCGTATATAGCAGTTTAGGAATAATATAAATTATAGATTTCCGCTTTTTACAGCCACCTGCTAATAATTTTTGCAACTTCTGACTCATAAAGTCAGTAAACAGAGCCCATTGTTCACATTACAGAATTCGCCGTAGTTTACATGGGTAATAATAATTTTGATTTAATAAAACATCAATCCAAATTTAGTGATGGCTAATCTTATATTTAAAAGAAATCGTAAAATTTAGTAGCTATTGATACGACATTTCAAATAATTAATGTCATACCGTGAACATCTTCAAACGTCATGATCATTATACAGGGTGAATCTGAAAAAATGGACAAAATTTGAAGGCAGATAAGCACGATAATAACAATTCAGAATCTGTCAATAATCATTTTGGAAGGTGCCTTGTAGTAATAGGTAACTTTCCGACTGTGGTTCGTCAGAAACTAATGAATTGTTAAAAAGCAAGTAGCCAAAATCGACCATTAACAGGATTGATTTTAAAGATGGAATCACAAGATTGATTATTAACAGGTAAATGAAAACGATGTTTTTGAAACCACATTGCTATGCGATTCTGATTTCCTACCTTCCCCAAAAGTTTTGACCATTTATTCATATTCACCCTGTGTAATAGGGAGTAAAAGTAACCAAAGTAAGCAAGATTGCTTTCCACCGCCAGACATTGTCTGGTGATCCGAAATTTTCCACCCTTATTAGTGTTTTGTAACATAACAATGGTGCATTAGAGAACAGCAATTTCTGACCAATTATGTTACAGAAGTATTTTGTACATATCTGTGGATAGAAATAACATGTAGGAACTAGGAAAGATTATATATTTTTAAGTCAGAGCTAAATATTAGATACAGTTTAAAGAAGCTGTGGCTTCAGGATACAGAATTTATAGCGTCTCCCACCTCTCCAACAAAAATAATTTTTTCCTTCTTTTTTCCCCCGCTTTTTTTTTTAAAAATCAAAATTAATCATGTAAGTGACGTCCGATATCTACCACACACTTACTCCTCAACGCGTCGCAGAGAGACAGCCAGAAGTTGTCGAACATATCGCGATATATAGCGTGATACATAGCGTGGACTTTTCTGTGAGACATATCGTGGACGGTGAGGTGAACTAGCACTGAATAAATAATGTTACTTTCACCATCTATATCGTTGTGAAGGATGCGTATTCTTTAGTACAAATGATCAATGAAGGAAGCGCATGGCGTCAGTTGGAATCGGATTTAGGGGAATTAAAGTGTAATAATTTAGATATTATACAAATGGACAACTGCCGAAATGTAGCTTCGCTGGAGCGGTGACACAGTGGTACTCTAATCATATTTTTGAGCTTTACAAGACTGGTGTATAATTTAAGAGAGGAAGGACTCTCACTTACTGTATACGATATCTATGGATAGACCTTTCCTATAGATCTAATTATTATTAGGCTAAATTACATTAATATAATACTATTTAAAATGAAAGACTGTTAAAACATTAGTGATGTTTTTTACATTTACCATCATACCTATGTAAAATCATTGTAAATAGCGTTCCAATCAAAAGAAACCTTATTCTTACAAAATTACTGTATTTTATTCTCTAGTTACACCTCTCAACTGAGAACACGGTTTAAAAACTTTTTTCTGCCTGTTCGCTTGCTTGGTTAATCCGAAATCTTAACGATCTCCCGTAACTCAGAAAACAGAAAGAGAAGAGCCTCTCGAAATAAACAAGCCACTTTTAATGGAAAATAAAAATAAAGTTTACTGATACGCTGAAGAAGACAGAAATAACGTAAAAGGTGCAAGAGAAAAATCTCAATCCTGAAGAAATTTTACGGTTTTGTAGTTCCTTGCAAGAAAGTAAAGTGGCCTCCCGAAACGAGGCGCCCGATCGATAAAACAACCGTATCTCGCGAAAGAACTATAGTTCGAAAGAGAACAAATGAATGAATGAGGAACAAAAAATAAAGTTCAATCCGCTGTTCTTTAAGTTGTTTCAGGTGACATGTAGAAAAGAAATCGGATTTCTCCTGATGATTTAACTACGGATCCTGATGATATGTAACTACGTGGTTCTTTCATTTTATTGTGGAACAAAAAGATTTAATGAAAATCAAGAACTTAAAATTAATCTTTTATAGGCCTATATTCCCAAATGAAAACATCAGATTAAAAATGTATTCAAAAATGAAATTTTATCAATATCGACTTGAAAATATTAGCAGATAAAGTTAAAAGGTGACTTGATTTTTTGAAATAGAAGCTGCATTTCTATCACTAGTGGGAAACTGGACAAAAAATCTTGAAAATAGCTATTTTCATAAATTTTTACAGAGCTATCTTGATACAACCACCCCGCCCCCCTTCAAACTTAATTCTCATATCTTTACTTAAATTTCAAAATAAATCTTTTTTAATGCTTAATATTTCACTTATTATTTAAACTGCATATAAGTATATTCTGTTTTTAAACCAATGTAAATATATATATAGTCAGAAATGACCCATGATCCATAGCTGCCAACCTTCCCGATTTCTTCGGGAGATTTTCCACCACAATTTATAAACAACTTTATTTTAAATTCATTTTTTCTTGCGTTTTATTAAGAATTAATTGATAGCTAAAAATTAGTGGTAATAAATCTCCCGAAGAAATCGGGAAGGTTGGCAGCTATGCATGATCCCAGTTGGAAACACAGTGAAAATTGTATATTAAAAAAAAATTTCCCGACTTAAATGACTAATATCCTTCAACTAACGCATTAGAAAACAAAATACGCAAAAAACTAATTTAAAATACGCCTGGATCTGAATTCGGTCTGTAAAATGTTAACGTTAAATATTTCCTTCATTATGAGGAATTTCTATAGAAACAACGCTGCCCAAGGCCGTAGCATGGAAGAGGGTCATGGAGGATTGATATACCCCTCCCCCCAAAATTGTAGTCAATGAATTAGTAGTTTTTTTATTTACGTTGATTCTGGAGATCAATTATCGGTGACAAAATTTTAACGCTACATATCCCCCACCCAAGGGCGGCTCCAGACTGAATTCTCGGAGGGGTCCATCGAACTTTTTACTTAGGTCTATAAATTGTTCAAAATGCAAATTGAACGTGTGAAATCGTGGAGTATTCGAATCTAAAGTTGTAAAGCAAAATTTCGGAGGGGGGCATAGCCCCTATGGCCCCCTCACTGGAGCCGCCCTTGCCCCCACCCCCCACTCCGATTTTTTTTCGCTGACTACAACTTTGATGTAAATTCAGTCTTATAAGTTTATAGTCATTTATTAATGGAGAAAAGCAAGATAATTTTTCACATCATCCGCAGGAAAATAAATTGACATCTCTCTTGAATTAAAAAAGTGAAAACTACCCAAAAGCACTGAAAGGCTGCATCTTTTAGAAGGTTAGAGAAAGTTCTAATTAGATAATTTCCTTATGGAGTAAAATATTTTGAAGGTAAATGTTACCCGTGTGCCTCCAAAGTCGATGCTATAAACTATGTACGAGAAAAAGATTTCTCTCCTTTCAGATTGTCTGCTGGGTTTTGTACACACGGAAACCTGCCTATGAAGACAGGACAAATATATGACGCAGCCATGAGCGCCCATAATATAGGAGGGGCAGGGTAAGGCGCTCCCCCCCCCTAGAGATTTAGTATATTGTTATATGATTTAAACAAAAGTGCATCACACAGCAAAATCGGAACACAAATTGTTACAAATGTAAAATTTGCTCTAGGGATGGACGCGAGACGACTTTTTTGCGAGACGAGACAGAGATTTACAGCTTTTTTGCGAGACGAGACACACATTTTTAACATTACGATATAGGGATTTTTGAGAGACGAGACAAAGCTTTTAGGCTATTTTGCGAGACGCGAGACTCCTATTTTTCGTCTCGCGTCCATCCCTAATTTGCTCCCTTCTAGAAAAATTTTTCAAGTTTGCCCCCCCTCCCTAAAAAATTTCCATGGGCGCCCATGGATGCAGCCAATAATTCGGGCACCTCTCTTTAAACCCAAAGGTAACAACAATAAATTATGGAACTGGGGATAAGGTGAACTCTTGTTATTATGCTCAATAAAATCAAACTATAGTCAGTCAAGTCGTCTAGGGATTATCTCTTATGTTCAATAGAGCACTACGGGTTCTTCCTGAAAGTATTTTTTGTTTTTCTAACAGTTTTATTTTAAAATTGCATTCCCTGTCTTCGAAGGGTTAGTAGAAAGACGGCAATCTGGAGACAACCAGATTTAAACAAAACGTGATAAATTTTCAGGAAGTCCCGACACGCACCACAATCGTTCAACAAAGCATGCGAAAAGTTAATTCGACTGAAATGAGAGTCGGAAACTGGCACTAGTTGCAAAAATCCCATCATATCAATTTCTTGTGATGACTTAAGTACGAATCAAATAAAAGGAGGAATATTGAACAATGTACTTTAACTAAACTAAGGTGACATATTTTGAAATGGGCTTGGTGGTCAAACCTCAAACTCGCCACTTTTACAGTTGCAATAAATTTTGCATTTTATAAATATCTGTAATGGCTGACGAGCATAATCGTTTATTGTGTTTTCTTGGACAGTACATATATTTAAAAAAAAAATATATATCATGCGCATTTCGCAAAGATGACACACAAAATCGTAAAACGTTCCACTTTTTTTTAACCTAAATGCTGCTCGAGTTATCTGAGAACGACTGCTTTCCGGCGGGGGGGAGGGTCTGTTTAGACCCCTCCCCTACCCATCCCTACCCCCTCTTGGTTATGCCATTGGTAGTTTCATAGTTATGAGAATAACAGCTGAAAACTCTCTTTTTCATTCTGTGTACCATATAATTTTAAAGCATCCAGTAAAGATGACTTGATGCAATAGCACACAATGTTTATCAATTATCATACTCAAAGTTCACAGTGGGGATCGAATAGACCGGCATTTTCACATACAGACTGTCTAGTGAAGGAAGTGGTACTCTCTAAGAATTAGAGAAATGTACACGTATACCATAGATGCTCATACCATACAGGTAAGCTTTCGAGAAATTATTTGGAAGCTATTTAGAACATCTGTATGAACAAGAAATGGCCGAAAGAGGAGAATACCAATCTCAGGTAATATTTTCGTTTATATAGACGGTTTCACTTTTACTTGCTATTAGATGATGCACCCAAGGGGGTAAATTGTCATTACTTTTCAATTTATGCTGTCGTAACCTTTCGTAAAATTTCAAATGCACCTAGCGAAATGATGCACCAAGTTGGAAACAAAACGCGAAAGAAAATTGAAAGATGCCACTGCTAAACTTTGGTCATAGATTTAAATACGTGACTCGCCCTGATGGTTGAACCCCTCAACTTGGATTTGCTTCTGACTGGGAATATGACTGTTATTCTATCGAAAGTTTGTTCGACAGGGAGGGGTCATGTGCGTTTGGACTCTGTGAGCGATAGTCCACGCTAAGAGCAGAAACTGAAGCTGATTCAATGTGGATTTTCGCTATGTATGCATAAGAATTAGGAATAAATAATTAAATATTGGATTGGTGCATAATTATTAGGCCTTTGAAAATTTTATATATTTAATTCATTTTTTTAATTATAAAATTAAATAAAATAAATAATTCACGTAAGAGAATATACGTGAATTTAAAAAATAATTATTTAATAACATTGTGAATTTTTATTAAAATGTAGTACATCAAAGAAATGCCTGATAATTATGCACCAACTTAATTGATAAAATAAAAAAAGGAGGAATAATTATAATCTCCATGTACGATAATATCAGCTTTTAATAAAAACAAAAGACTTCGATACGAAGCTGGCGATTATTATTTCTTCTTTAGAGTTATTACTTAAATTGTTATGATCTGAAAAATGTTTTGAAAATAATGTTTGTTCTAGCGATCTATGAGTAGTAAAAACAAATTATAGAGTAATATTTTGTGTAATGTTTAAGTGGTACTACTTATCTTTTGGGTTTGTTTATTATTTCTTTCACGGCACAAACTTTCCGATTTCGCAGTTTGTTTTGATTCGTTTTGCGCGCTAACGTCAAAACAGGTTGCCAGATCGGATGAACAAAACTTTTTCTTTTTGATACGTGGTATTGGTATGATTGTAACTTTTGATAAATAATTAATGTTAGAAATGTTTATATGTGTTTTTTAAAATCGAGCCGACTTTTCCTTTTCTTTATGCCGACATTTTTTTTTTTCTTAAATAAATTTTTGATACAAACATCATATTTTGGCTTTGTAAAGTGTTTGCTAAATTTTAAGTTTTGGTTTAAAAAGTTTTTATGCTAAAATTTTCTCTCCGTCTTTAACTTTTATTCTGCCTTTTCTGTTTTTTTTTCTTTTTACCCTTTTTCCCTACATCATTTCACATAATTCGATAGATTGGATGAAGTTTCGATACAGACATCGAAATCGGCGGAGGAACACAACCACGTGCAAGAAAAAATGTAAATGCCTCAAAATACATCAATTAACCAACGAAATAATTAAATTTCTTTTTAATGCAACGTAACTTCACCAAATAAATAAATTTCACTTAAAATTTTATGCACTAAGATATGAAAAAATTAAAGTTCATGAATGAACTTGATTGTCGGATGGCTACAGAAGTGAGAAGGCTGAGAAGGGAAAAGCGAGCGTCAGGGAGCGAGCTCTCTCTCTTCCTCTTCGAGTAGCTGGTAACTACGGACGGAGATCGGAACGTGATTTGATTTTTTTTGGAGAGAAGCCAAGACATGATGTGGTTGACTCGAGGCATGGAACCGGCGACCTGAGACTACTGAACGATGGGGGCCCCCAGTTTCTTTTCCCAGACGATAAGTCATTCCCTTTTCTTTTCTTTCTCTTTTCTCTATTTAATTTTTTTTTTAGTTTTGTCGGCTATTTAACGTTAAGTGCACTTCAACAAGGGAACCTTAAAATTGTTTGTAATAATGGGTATTTTAAGTTTGAATATTGTAAAAGAAAATGTGTTTCCATGAATTTGTTTTTGAGTTAATTTAAAATAAATGTAAGATTTTAAAGTTTAACAGAGTGTTTTCTTCATTATTTCTTTGTCTCGTTACTGGGTCTGCAATGGCGTCGTTGCGCCATTTTTCTTTTCAGCGAAATGCACAGATAGAACCTGGGTCTTTGGCGGCTTAAAACTTTTAAACTATACGATTATTTCGGCCTCTATGCCATTGGTTTTAAGAAAAGATATTGGATTATTTGATATTTTTATTTAACTTTAATTTAGGTACGTTTGCAAATTTTAACTTAAGCTTCGTGAAGTCATGGCAAAATTTCATAAAAAGATGCTGGAAAAGTAAGTATGAAAGTTTTCCATTTTTACAAGAATACAGATATCCCGAACTTTTCTAAATTTGAGAAAGTTCTTGCACCGTTTGTAAATGAATGATGCAGGGCGTGTATGTGAATGCTACATTGCAAACAAGTGAATGACAGTTAAAAAAACTAACAAAAGAGTTCGAGTAAAGCAATGCACCTTCTGACTGACTCAAATTTATGGTTTAACCCTATGAAGCGCAACCATTTGCCAATGTCAGAAAAGTGCAGCCGTTGCCATCGCACGATTTAACTACCAGCAAGCTGGCGGTCGATTGAATCGCCCAGTGCGTGCCACAGAGCTAAAGAACATTTTTTCTGACAGAGCCGGCTGTGGTACGCACTGGACGATTTGAACGCCTGGGGCGCACATAGCGATTTCATCATTAGCTTCCAAGAACTCACAAGAATAAAAACAACACAGAATTAATTTCATGTTTTTAATAAAACACACAAATTATTTTTTTATTATGCACGATTCCTTCTTCGCCTTTTGAATACTCAATAAATTTATTTCTATAAAAGTATCCTGATGTGTGTTGATGAAATGTTCCTGAAAATTTTGCGAGTGCTTTCCGCACATGAAATTTTATTTGTGGGTGCTTGAACCCCGGAGGCGTGTAAACAAACACTAATGGGTACAGAGCATTTGGCGCCAAGAAACGCGCTGCGCTCTGGAGGGAAGGTAAACCTGTTTCTACAGGCAGCGGGGAAATTGTACAGTTAGAGTCTAGTACAGTAACCTTGTTAGATACTGAGCGAGGGAGAAAGATGGCAGTCTTCGCCTGTATGAAAGACAGATATTTTTGCGGATTTAAAAATATAATGCAGAATAAGTTATTGAAATAAATTCCTCTCAGTGGAGAGCGTTATTGATGCTTGCTATTACACATTTTAATTTTCAAATACCTATGATTAAAACTGCTTAATAAATGAATGAAAATGAAATAATGATGCACGCGCGAGGTGTATATATGAAACCTAAAATGTTTTGAAGGATCAGTTGAAACTATATATTTTCATTTTTTATTAATAGGTATTTCATTCTCTTAACAATATGCGTTGTGAAATATTTCATTTAATCAATAATTTACAAGCTAATACAAGTACATTTATATAGACACTATGTACACATCTCTAAATGTATATATATATATATATATATATATATATATATATATATAAACTATAGTCAGAGATATTTTAAGTGCAACTCTATAAGCATATTTTACGCTCTGAATTTTTAATTAATAAATAAAAAAAAAGAATGTTGTTTGCTGAATTTTAATGAATGTTCAGTATTTAAAATTGAGAAGAGAAGGGGGATATAAAAGTATTCGCTTTATTAAAAATGATTATTTACTCCGTCAATGTTACTCTTTATTAGCACTATTGAATGTTTATTTAATTTCTGATTATATATATTTTTTTATTGATTTAAATTTGTTTAAGTAAAAATGGCTGCGAATCAAGCTCTTG
This sequence comes from Cheiracanthium punctorium, assembly GCA_038373885.1. NCBI lineage: Eukaryota > Metazoa > Arthropoda > Arachnida > Araneae > Cheiracanthiidae > Cheiracanthium > Cheiracanthium punctorium. The sequence goes on along the minus strand of JAWZYV010014533.1, from coordinate 57,722 downwards.
GGAAGTTTTGAAAACTAAGAAATTATGTGTATATGTATATGCAAGATATTCAGACTATTTCTTTATATGCAATCACAAACAAATCCATGCAATTTTTTATAGAAAAAGTATAGATGTCACACACACACATTTATTTATTCCATTTTAATTCAAACGAATGACTGCCATTGCTACCATCATCCCTTCTCCTAGGGATAAAAACTCATATGAGGAAGAAAAAAAAAAAACTTGCTACACTATTACTTTACACTATTAATTGCTAAGTAAAGGTTGCACTCCAATATGTAGTTATTGCAAAATGATGCCGTATGACATACATTAAGAAAGACAACCAAGAATAAAAAATTTTCACTACAATGAATTTGTACTACAATGAAACATACGATACGTACGTATAAACAAGTTGTGAAGGTTCCCCCTCAAAAATTTTTCTGGTGAGGTGAGTTTTTGTGGTGCGCCATGGAGCTTGCGATATTAAATTTATTCAGGGAAACACTAAACCATTAAAAATAATAATATTATAAATAATGATTATATATCTCGCAACCATCCCTCCTAGCAGGCACGTAGCCAGAAAACAACATCGGGGGGGGAGGCTTGGAAAAAGCAGAATTTCCCACAAAAAGCCTCTGATTTTCAGCATCCAGTTAACAAAAATCCAAATTTCGGGGTGAAGGCAGGTCCCCCCCCCCCCCGGCTACGTCCTTGCTTCCTAGTCTGTGTTAAGGGTGTTCCTTTCGAAGAAATAAGTCGTAAAAATTTTTTGAATAGTTTAAAAACAAACCAGTTATGTTAGACACTTGAAAAAAATTAAAATGACTTCTTCATCAACTGTAGCATAAACTGATATTAACAGTAAACTTATATGTCTTAATGTAATAAAAAAATAATTCATTAGCAGAAAAAACACCTCCCAAAATGAGCCGAGTCGCTTCTGCGTAGAGAAATATATGCAAAATATCGTATGTTTAAGATTATTATTTTTTGTTTTTGAGAATATTTCAAAACTTTTATTGGGTAAACGTTTATATGAATTCAATACCGCCTATGAAGGGGCTTTCTCAAATTTTTCTGAGTCTCTAGTATGAGCAATTCTTTAAAAGCTGTTCAAAAGTTGAATGATTTTTTAAAAGAACCTCCTTAAAGTAATTGCAAGAAGATTCCATCGCATGCAATTACTTTTGATGCTTCATACCCGGAAGTAAATTTGAAGACATTAGATAATATGCGACTACGCCAGACAGGGGCGTAGCCAGATATTTTTCATGCCCCCCCCCCATGAAAAATATCTGCAGTAGTCGTAACCCCCCCCCGGGGGGGAGGTGGGTTACGACTACTGCAACTCACATAAATGCATACATGTGTGTGATAAGGGAGTGAAGAATATATGGATACGTGGTGCGAGATAAGACCACGGAGTACGAGACGAAACCACGAGATGATACTTCGACGTGAAAGGACGAGACGAGATGAGACTTGAGCCATTTCTTGTCTCGCGTCCATTCCTAGCTTCAAATATAAGGCGATAAGCGACAAAATTTCGAGAAAATCACACAAAACGTTAAATAAAATCTGTTCTAATTCGAAATAATCGCTTTGAGGTATGTTGGGACCCGTCCTGGCGAATTCCCATGCAAAATTTGGTAGGCCTACGATCCAGTCTAGGAGCTAGGCGATCGACAAACAAACTAGCATTTTACACTTTGCTTTATTTATATAGAAAACACAAACCCCATTAAGATGAAATATTTAGCCGTTATAAGTGCAGGCTAAATTCCAGATTAACTACCGTATAATTTTAAAACAAGTGATACATCAGGGTGTCTACCAACTTTCTGAAAGTCAATTTCCGGACTTTTGGGAGGTCCCGGGAAAAAAATTCCTGACCAGTGCATTTTACTTTGGGAAATTGCACAATGACCCCTCCCTTGTCTTTACATTTGCATATTTGTAAAACTTCTTGAAATCAATTTTAACTGAAGTATACAGGATTAAGCTTTCATCAATTGAGAAACAGAAGTAGTCTCACTTTCTGATAGAATTAACTAACTATTCTTGGAAATAGGGTCCTAAGCCGTAAGTTACCAAGTAAGCTAATTTGTCTTTTACCCTCCCGTCACGATTGATGAGGCCCCATTTTTCCCTCCTTATACAAACACATCGTTAGATGCTTTCGCGGTTCGAAAAATGTGTTACAGTTGCTTTTGGTTTCCAGTCTGACAATTAGAGAGAAAGCGTAAAAAAAAAGGACACTAAACAGAAAAAAAATGATTATTTTAATGAATTTTCCGGACCCATTTTCCAATTTCCCGGCTTTTTCCAGACTTTCCGGAGCGGTAGACACCCTGTACATGTTATACTGGTCAAAAACATTATGTATTTGTGAATTTGTTTTTTAAAATTTTAACCAGAAATTTAACTATGACTTTTTCTATCATAAGGTATTGTAATTCTGTTTTCGTTATTTCTTTAAATCTCCAAAAAACTTACTGGCGAACTGATCTGGCCAACTAATGAATTTATTCAATATAGTTTGAAAATCGAAAAGAAGATTTCAATAGAGGTTTTGCCGTTCAATGTAATAAGCTATCGAATTTTCCGACACAGGCCTTTAAAGATCTCATCAGGCTCTGATATTTTCTTGAAATCAATAAAACTTTAAATTGTCAGAGTAAAGTTCCGTCAATATTATCAACGGATTATGTGATGATGAATTAACGAACGCACGAAACTCCATTGTAATAAAACTGGAAATTTGACTCGAGCTGAAATATAAAATATGTACTTGAGAATGAGGGCATGTTACAATAATGAGAGGTGCGAGGATTCTAAAGATTTAATTTAGTTTTATATAAAATTTTGTTGGGACTGTTTTTGTTTTGGACGCCTGATAAAACTGGCGTTGGAATTGTATGATTTTATGTTAGAGTAATAAAGGTTTTTATGTAAGTCCCATAAATTGCTTTGCCTTTTGTTGAAAGGAAGTTAAAAACCCGTACTATCAGTATGTCGCCAGTAATCTGTTTGGGATGTTTTAATAATGGAAGATGCGTTTGTGATATTTCCTCATTTACAGTTGGTTTCAAATTAAATGTATCTCTCCGAATCCTGTTTCATTACACTACGCCAAAGTTTAACGAGCAGGTACGTATCTGAAATCGAGAAATCCGACAACGATCCAATAAATCCGCCAGAGGGTTTCTTTAATCTTTCAACTTGGTGAGTTTGAAACGTAAATAAAGAAAATTGTTGCGGGAGAAAGTTCAGAAAATGAAACGCCCCTAACCGAATCAATCATAATACAAAAAACTGCATGATCGTCAGGGGCTTCCGCCAGTAATAATTATCTTCTTTTAGGTTCTTAGATTTGAACTTAAGACTTGACGTGATTGTTTTACTGAGAAGTATATCAATAGTTAGACATTTTATTTGTTCATTTTTTTCCAAACACTCAATGTCTGATTCAAGATAGCTTCCGGAGGGCGGGTGCAAAATCTTTGCCCACTTTCGTCTACGCTTTCGTTGTCATACACGGAAAGTGTTCAGAAAAGCAGAATTAAAACAAGTTACTCAAAAGTCATTTGAAATCTATATAAATAAAATTAGACTTTTATCTGTACACTAGCTGAAGTACCCGTTCTTCGCACGGAATGGATATTGTTGAACCAAAAAATACAAATGAAAATAAATATTAAACATATTTTACATGTTTAGCCTACAAAAACTGTTTTACAATATTCGTTAGGCATATTCTAAAAATACTTGATCTTTCTAAATACTGTTTGGAATGTGCATCATAATCCGCGAGTGTGCCGTATTTGTCTTTCTTGTTCCATAAAATATTTCTTCAAAATCGAAATCTATATTAAGATCGTCTACTAAACTGTTTTAAATCCTCGCCAGGCATATTCTAACTATACTTCACCTTCATTTACACGAATATAGACACCAATATTCCAATTAAATAAATAGTAGGTTTAGGCAATTTCTCGACAAACATGGAAGATATCACTAAGCTGGCTACAGTTTTGGGAACTTATTTTTTTATCCCAAATTTGCCGATAAATCATGAAAAAGGGGCAAACCTTGGCGACTTTTCACGTTTATTCTGGCAACCCTTGAAAAGTCATTTGCCCTTTCACAAGGTAGACAAAAAATTTTGTCTGAAATTAACAGTACTCAAGAGCTGAAATATACATGAAAAACACCTTTTTTTTTTGGGGGGGGGGGTCAACTTACTTCTATTGAGGTCGAAAAATATTGAAATGGATGTTTATGAACTTGTGTTCTTTAAATTTTAATGCAAGATTTTTAAGATTAAATTAATTTTCGTTTGAAATATGGAGACAAGTATGAAAACAAAGTTTTACGCCCTTACACTAATTTGAACACAAATACTAAAAAACCCTGAAAATGCCTTTCAGGCATTCGTGTTCATTTTATTTTAAAGGCAGAATTTTATGCTTATCGCTATTTCCTTTCGCGACACGATGGTAAATTTGAAAACAACGTTTTTGCTCCCTTATTCCCGTTTCGATGCGAATTCTAAAATATCTTGAAAAAGATTTTAAGGTATTTGCGTTCACTATATTTTTATGCAAGAATTTTAGGGTATCTCTTTTTCGCCGATATGAAGGGAAACGTGAAAAGAACGTCAATAAACATTTTGGTTCCTTACCCCCGCTTGGGTGCGAATTCTAAAAAGCTGTGAAAAGGATTTTTAGGTTTTCTGTAAGTTACATTTTAATGCAAAAATTTTGCGGCTTTTTTTTTTTTTTTCTTTTGAGCCGTAGATATAAAAGGAAATGTGGAAGAACGTTTTGGAACCTTAACCCCGTTCAGTTTCGAATTCTAAAAAAAAATCCTGAAAATTATTTTTAGGTATTTCCGTTAGTTACATTTTAAAGCAAGAATTTTGTGACATCTCTTTCTTCTTCTGAGATAGGAAGGAAAATGTGAAAAGAACGTTTTGGCCCCTTACCCCCGTTTGGGTGCAAATTCTAAAAAATACTGAAATTTATTTTTATGTATTTCTGTAAGTTACATATTAAAGCAAGTATTTTGCGGCTCTTTTTTCTTCCGAGATATAAAAGAAAATATGAAAAGAGCATTTTGGATACTTACCCCCGTTTCGGTGCGAATTCTTAAAAAACCCTGAAAATGATTTTCAGGTATTTCTGTTAGTTACATTATAAAGCAAGTATTTAATGGCTACCTCTTTTTCCCTTTGAGATATGAAGAGTAACGTGAAAAGAACGTTTCGGGCCGCCACCTACCCCCCATCTGCGTAGGAGTTTTTAAAAATCGCTTCTTAAATGACGCCTTGGTTGGACATAAAACTATAAGCTCCTAAAATTTCATGTCTGTATCTCCAGTAGATTTGGCTGGGCGATGATCGTCAGTCAGACAGGACATCTTCCTTTATACAGAGAGATTAATTGGAATTCAAATATTTTGAGATTTCTATCCGTTTCAAGCACCCGGAAATCCAGAACGACCATAAAAAAAAAAAAAAAAAAAAGTTTGTATGTCGCTCTGTCATTGACGCTTTTTTTGTTCGCGCACGTAAAAATGACTGAAGCGAATGAAAAGAAATTCGGTGACATGATAGGTGGTCACACAACTTAAAATATAGACGTCGATTTTTCTTTTCTTTTTTGTGCATGAAATTGCATAAAGAATTTTTTCTAAATATAACTGATAGGACCGGGGGACCGTATAAAAATTTAAATTTCTTAATTTTTATAGAAATTGATTTATTGACTTAGATTGTTTCTGATATAATAGATTATACCATTTAAAGCATTTTTGCAATTGGAACTATGTGCCTCTGACGAACGGTTTAGGAAATAGCTAATAGCAATTTGACAGCATTAGCACTGGACACTCTGTATATTCCAAAACATTGAAGGCATACACTAAAGTAAAAAAACAGTACACGAGCGTAACTTTTTCTTAGTTGTGAAAACAATATGGTGTGCTTATGTGGAAAGTATGCGGAATTCATTTATCCCGCCCCTCCACCAATAAACAGTGGGATGAGAGTCCTCCCCCAAGGAAGGAATATATGACCTTTTTGATAATGGTGACATCTCATCTACCATGCAATTCTGAATTGACATTCGAACAAAGTGCCCAACCATGACACAAATTTTGCATACATCCTTCATTTAACATGTTTTTATGTATGTGATTTTTCATAAGCTTTTGTTTTCGTATAATATGAAAAGTGTTGATGCAAAACTCGCATTTTCACATTTAAATTTAAATTCTAACTTTACAAGAATTATTATAAATGTAGGATTAAGTGCAAGTAGTTGCTATGGCAACAAATACATCACAAAAAAATTGTGCCACTACATCATGTTTCTTAATGTTTTTTTGCATTTTTCGAACTAACTTTCTAGCAGAGAACATGAGTTTTGCATCTACCCCTTTATATCCACATTCACTGCCTTTCCAGACATTAGTAGAATATCTTAATTTTAAAGAAATATCATCCTCTTCCCTCCCTCCCCCCTTAAAATCACAACCTAAGCAAATTTAATTTTTAGGAATCCATAAAGCTCTTTTACTTGGAAAAAATGTCTTTGCAATATTATGTTTGCAGAACTTTTTATTTATTTATTAACTATGACTATTACCATATGACACCTTTCAGAAATTTTGGAATCAGCAAAATAATTTTCTTTCAACTTTATTAATATTTCTTGGCATTATTAAATGAACATATATCTTTTGTTAAATCCTTAAAATTTTGTTAATTCAACTAATCAGGGATGAGATTGACAAAAAAGGAAAAGGTCTGAATGTGCTAAGAATATTTGAGCAATAATACTTATGAATTCCAAGTTTAATAAATATTGTAAATGCTACTAATATTAAGTCTATCCTACTTATATACAATTTTACCAATGAAAACTATTAAAAAAAAAATCAGAAAATTTTTGAAAAAAAAAAAAAAGTTTTTTTTTAAACTGAAAAAGTCTGAAAATCAGACAAGTCTGAAGAATCTCATCCCTGACTAACATAAAAATGCTTTTTGAAATTGAAATAATCTATTTAAAATATATATTTCTTAAAAAATAGTGCAAATCTTCCAAATTAAAAGAATTTTTTGGGGAAAATTATTTGCTTCCATTTAAATTTTTACATGAAAATAACTTAAAAAAAAATAATTTTTAACCCTACAATGTAAATTACACATTTTCAATAAAATGGTTTATGTATAAACAAAAGGATGTTTATTTTTATTAAATGAAAGAAAACAAATAATTAAGCAATATTTATATAATAAAGCATTATTTTGGTTCTAAGAAACTATTTTCATAGCGCAGGAATGTTTATTTATCATTTTTACACTCACTGTATTTTAATTCTAGCAAAAAGCACTTCAAGAGCTATGCATTTTTTAAAAGGTCTCTGGGGAAATGTGGATTTAAGAGAAATTTGGAAGTCAGACAAAACCTAGTCCACTAGAAAAAAAAAAAAGCCAACAAATATTATCATTATTTTTTTAATGATTAACACACAAGACAAAAATAGAGAGAACCAAGACATCTGTAACTAGTGCTAGAAAGACGATTTATTTCTTTCTAACATGATTGCCATGCTTCCGATTTACACATACATAAAGCTAAAACAGCTTTTCAGTTTAAGTTCATTATTCACAATTGTTACAAAATTATTCTTTTTTCAATCATACTTTATTTTCAGAACATTACACAGTACAATTTTCTTTTCTTAAAAAAAAAATAAATAAACAATTTTTTAATTATGTACCCAGAGTCAGATATCTGTCAACACCTGAAACTTTTATTATTATTATTCCAAAGGTTTATAACTAAATCTACAATATAGAGAATGGCCTTATCTAGTGCATATTATCGACTTAAATTTCAACTGACTCTGATTACATGTTATTTTTAACCCCTTCTGATACAGATATGTATAAAAATAGCACTATCTAGAAAAAGTTATCCTTGATTAATTTAATAATCATGACAGAATAGAGACAAAACTAACTTCGGCTCAGTTTAGACTTGAATCCCAAAATTTATCAAAGTTCAGATAGCTGCTCCATAGTTGAATATTTTACACAGCTCCCAAAGGAAGATTTTATGTTTTCCTATGTTGCTGTTTGTGACAGCAATAGAAACAGGATTAGCAATACTAAAAATTGGGATATATATCATCATTTTAAAATATAGGCACAAACGTGCACTCTTTTTTTTGGGGGGGGGGTGAAAAAAATCGCAAAACAAAGCAAATGGTCAAGCAAAAGCAAAAATATATAGACACGCCCCATACATCACTTCAACTAAACAGATGCAACTTGGTTGCACGATGGCACCCTCTATATATCCACTTAGAACTAATTGTACTAAAACACAATTGTTCAATATGCTTTAACATAAAATGAGTATCAAAACAGCTGATGGACCATACATAAATTTAATTAGACTTATTATATTTGTTGAATAAAACTAGGAACAATAAGATTTTCCACTTGCCAGATTTTGCAAAATATCTCATACAAAACTTAAAAATTTTCTGAAAAGTTTGTACAGAGAATCAAGGATGAATTTCCCCTTACTAAGAATTTTTTAAATTAATTACTGATGCAGCTATCTGAATATTGTAAAAATTTCAAATACATGGAATACACATTTTTTCATACTAGCTATTTTATTCAAAATTAAACTGTTTACTCTTTTCTACTAAAATACTTTATCTCTTAATTCTGAATTTGAAAAATTGCACATTGTGATGAGATGCTTTTCAAAATAAAAAAATATATGCTGAGAATATTAAATTTACATTTGTACTATTGTGATTATATCCAATAATCACCAATAGTGATACTGATACATTTCTTTTGAACACTTCAAATAGAGAGGGGAAATTATATCTCTAGACAAGTGCTACTGATATGTTCTCATAACCATATCCCTGTTGTCCAGAATTCAAATTACTAATATAGTGCTTCTCAACCTTTTTACAATTTGCACAGTGGTGTAGCTAGGGGAGCGATATTGCTGCCCCTAAGACTTTAATTCGCTGTTTGGCGCCTTCGTATACATTGCGAACCTCTCAACTCTCATCAGGCCTGCGCCTTTGGACCTTCACATCACTCTCCCTACACATAAAACTTGGCTACACCACTGAAATTATATAACTTTTTGATATGATGTCTTGCATGTCCTAGCAAAGTGTCAAAGCTTAAATGACAAAGATTTTTCATATATATAAAAGAAAATCTTTAAATAGTAATTATTTTATAATCTTTAATAGCAATTATTTTATCGTTATTTTCATTATAAATCTTAATCTATGATTATATAGTAAATTTTGCTTGTAAAATTCAAAAGTAAAGAAGTAACATATTTAGCTTGTTTAGTAGCACATTTAGTTTTAACCTAAATTTGCTTTAATTACAGGTAATTTTTTTTTTTGATGGCATAAATATAAAAAATATATTCTAACAGTTCACATAACATATTTTGCAATACAACTGGTTTCACAATGGGCATAACATTTGTATGATTTTTTGAGAAAAATGAAAATGAGAAACTTTCACAAATTTTTCAGAGTGTCATTTTAACCTATTTCCACTCAGTGTTCTACAGATAAGACAACCAAATTTTAACATTTTCACTTCTAGTCACAAAAATTCATAGGCATTATTGAGTTTTCCTAGATATAATTCACTATTAAATCTTACATCAGAAATGATTTAATGTTACAAAATTATTCATGAGATTTTCATTTTCATAAATCTTTTAAAAGGAAATATCAATTGTTCATAAAATTGGCGTCGAAAATTCATTTATTCATGCATACATCAGATCAGAAAGGGTCATATACCACCAGCTGAAGTATCGTCAGTGGTACACATATCACTAGTTGAAAAGCACTGTACTAAATTGTTAAAAATCAAGATACATCGGATTACTACCAGTATAGGTACTGTAGAATAGAAAAATATCTGAAGCACATCTATTGAAAAAGAGTGCATTCTTTAGACAAGAAAGGCATCCATCTACCTGACTTAACAGAAAGGCACAAATAACTGTGACAATCTCTTTTTTTTTACGATCCAAAACCACCATTCTCACACATGCGTGACAGCTTTGTTTTCCAGTTTTGTACATTAATATTGAAAACATATATTTCTTCAATGGCCTATATAGATTTTTAAAATACAAACATAACATCTAAAACAAAAGAGAACTTGCAAATAGGGATATTGCAATTTTAAAAAAAAATTTTTGGTTGTAAAAAGATATAGGAGTTCAAAGATTAAACTGATAAAGAAAAAAAATTCACCTTAAAAAAAAAAAAAAAAAAAACTAAAGGCTTTAAGGTATTTATTTCAAGCAAATATGCTGTGGTATTAAACAGACACATAAATAAACTTTAAAAGAAAATTTTAAAAATTAATTATAGTTCTAAAAGATTTGCTATTTAACACTTTCTAAACAAGTGTCTCATGAGCAAGTCAAAAACAAACAAGGCAGAAATTAATTTAAACAAATTTCTCTCTCTCCCCCCCCCCAAAAAAAAAGCATGTTTTTAAATCATAACAGTCAGCATGTGTTTTTAAACTACTGTGCACAACTGAGTTGCTCAGAAAAAGCTAGTCACAAAAAATCTAAATGATTAGCTAATTAGTAAAATTGTTACATTAACTTTAATCCTTTACCAGCAAATATATTTGTTAAATGTTTACCTTCTTAATTACTTAAAAAAGCTAAATTTGAAGCATCTTTTCTTTCCACGGTCTTAACACTTTCCTCATTAAGATTATTAAAATTTTATCAATTTGAAGAGGTTCTTTTCAATCTTGCAAACAATTAAATGAATCTATTATTGTTGAATAGTTTCACTGACTCTTAATATGTTTCTATTTGATAAATAACTTCTGTCAATATTGTGACACCTTTGCAGTTCACTAACTTAATATATAATACTTCAGTTTATATGTTAATAAAATAAAATCATTTTTAAAAAATCATGTTTCTCATCTAACTTAAATAACTATTTAATTTTCATTACATTTGCACATTCTTTTATTTAAAAAAAAAAAAAAAAAAAAAAAAAAAATCTGCTGAAGTGATGACAATATCCCAACTAGTAAGTTCAAAATTAGACTTTCATAAAAAATAATAAACTCATTCTAATAAACTACATACATCTTTTATAACACATGCACACACACATACACACACCAAATTATTATGATAAATTACAAAATGCTATTTTTAATGCTAATACTACATACTTATATAAAGCCTAATGAACACAAAACAAATGCATTTATCAAAAGAAGGAATTAAATGCCAGATATTAAAATCTAATGAGATACTTTCATTATTGAGATACATAAATGATTTTGATTTACTGTATGTATGACCTTAGTGATATACACAAAACTAAATCATTTAGCATTTTAAAATAGATTTTTTTTTTACAACAAAAATGAAACATTAAAAAATAAGACCTTATATTAATTTCATAATTTTAAAGGTTTATTTAGAAGCCTAATTATGTGAACAGAATAACCGCTCTTTTCTTTTTTAACTGTTGAAGATAATATGAGAAATCATTAAAAAAAAAAAAAACTTTTGCGATTTACATTTCATTAAAAAAAAACAGGGATGGTGGGGTAAAAATGATAAAATCTTTTCATTTACAATTAACAATTGATCGAAGAATTAGAATTTTATTTGTGCAAAATCAATGCCCACACTGATAGTCTGAAAAATGAACACCTTCAGCAAATGCAAGGAATTTCAATTTATTACTGCTTTTACATACAAGTTTTACCAAATACGAAAAGTTGATCTGCAAGAATTATTCATTTTTTACTCCTTTAAGTTATAAGCAATGAAATGCTTTCAGGTTGTTGAGCCTGTTCAATATGTAAAGAAATAAGGACTGATCTTGGGTAATGAAGAAAATTGGTAAAGTTGCAATTCCAGAATGAACTCTTTAAAAAGCCCGAGAAAATGAAGAAAAATACTGAGGAATAAAGATTTTAAAAAACCTGAAACTCTCTCTAAAATCCTGAAACTTGACACTTCTGCATTTAATATCAAATTTCTGCAACAACTGAATTTTTTCACTGCTCATTGCAATATTAACTGTAGCCTGTCCCTCCCAGCAAAAGTAGTTTTCAAGATAGAATAATCAAATTCCTATAAATCATTTATATGTAAAGTACAATTTAAATACATAAAGACATATAGATACACATATTTCTGGAAAGATTTGCTTGATGCTTAAAATGATGAGAGCAGAAAATACAAAAGAATGATAAAATATAATTTATAAAATTTGAAATGAAAGATAGATAGTATCTCATTCAAATGGAAATATATCCATTCCTACCTTGGAGGAAATAATAAGTAATTATTTTTTAGTATTTGGACGCTATTAACAATTCTTGTCATCTCATCTGCAAATGCCACTATTATTAATTCATATCTGAAATTGTTATGCATAGCTTAATGAACTGAAATTTATATACATCTGATATTTGAGTCACTTTATTAATGTCTGCCTGATACAATGCTGGAGAAAAGTATAACTTCAGTGATATAAATATATATATATATTTTTTTAATGGATGAATATTGTTGTTTTGGAGCTTAACCCCAGGATATACTTATCACATAAACAATCAATTCATCTAAACTCTTAAGATGGCACAAACTGTAAACAAAAATGTTATTGTGAAATCAATAACTATCATTTCAATATCAAGAAAATTAAACACTGAAAACTATTTATACAAAGACTTCTGATAAGTGGTTCAATGTTTCGAACAGAATACATTTTACAGAAAAACTATTCTGTGTTTTCATAAAAGATAGTCAAACTGTTTAACATTGTACATGTACAGATTATAATTATGCAATTATCAAGAGATTTTTTCTTTTCTTTTTGACTATAATACGATGAGACAAGAATCTTTCTATAAGAGCTCATTCAGATAACAGCGCTTTCCAGCTTTTAAGGTCATCCGGTCTTAACTTCGAAAATATATTTTGTTCAAACCAGTAAATTAGAATTAAGTAATACTTAAGAATATATCAGCTATTAGAGATGAGTTTAGGCTCATTTTTTAAAGCCTAAGCCCGCCTGAGCAAAAGCGATATAAGTATGTGCCTGAGCCCAGAATTTCAGCTACTAGATAAATAAAAGTCAATTAGTTCATTGACAGAAAATAATAAATTTTGTAGCTTGAGCAAATTAAAGATAAACATAACAAACTCTGAATGCACTCTCTAATTCTTTATATTCAAATTCCTCAAATAATAATTTATTTTTTTCTTCCAAGCATTATGAATCTGTTTAAAGGAGTATGTTCAATAAAAGGGAAATTTCTCACAACCCTGAGTATGAACACAATAGTGAATTTCAGATCTCAAAACCATCTCGTCTCTATCAGCTAACAGCTTAAAACAAAACTATTGTATCAGTGTATGTTAATCAATTCATTATTTTTTCTTTCATTCTTTTTCCTATTTTACTTTTAATGCTTAATGTAATTTTTATTTTTTACCCATTAACTTCTCTCTACTTTTTCCTTTCATTTATTTTACATCCGACTAATTTTTGCTTCTTTATTTACTACACACCTTGCTCCGTGTACCCTGTTTTTTCTTACAGTTTTATTTTTTGAAACGCAACATTGCTTCAATATTTTGTTATAGTATAAACAAAATATTTGTAATGGAGTATTGATTTATTTTGCCTGCATGCATGCAAGTATATGATAATTTAGCAACTACAAAACAGAGAACTTCTGTACCTCTTCAAAATGTAGACAAATTCATTCAATTTAACTAGGTGTTTTAATATATATGTATATATTAAATATTGTGTAAAGTGCATGCATGCCCAGTTTCTAATATAAGATAATTTAAATATATTGTTATAATTTAGTTATTTTTACATCCCTTAAAGCACACTTTGAAATCAAAATATGCAGTGCGTAATATAAGTTTGGTACATACATACACCTAGGTAGTTCAGTTTTATAACTTTATTACACTAATGCACAAGCATTTAAATTCACGTACCTTCATTCATAATTGTCTATTAAATCACAAAAAATATTTACCTCTCTTATATACATGATTCTCAAATGCAGTTTTTTCTTGTTACTACACTTATGGACGTCTGTATTAAAATAATTATTCAGTGAACACTTCAATACATTAATAGAACTGTTTTAAATAAAGGTGACATTTCTGAAAATTAACGAAATAATTATAAATTAATTCTGAGAATTGTCAAATTTTTGACTAGAAAGAATAAATATAATTTATCAGAAAAAAAGTTCAAAATAAATTATAAGTGAGAAAGAGAAAAAAAAAAACCAAAATGTTAATTATCTTTTGTCAGCAATGATTTATTTATTTTTCAAACCAGCTAACTTTTTCAGAAATTAAATTTTTCTTTAAATTTAATAGACATTTTTCTGGTTGAATCATATTCTAACAAAGCATTCACTGTGCTTATACACCCACATGAAAATACAAGGGAGTTAATCCTCTCACTGCGTATTTTTTTAAAATCAAAATAGGTTCAAAAATTGTGTACTTTTTGAAACTATCTTTGAAAAGCGTGCAAAATGCTGCAAAAAATTCTTGTATATTTCGCAGAAATGAGACAACCAACACCATCTGTTAGCCCACATCTAAATAAACAATTAAACATCACAGAAAGCCGAAATAAAACCATGAATGGGAAAAGAGTGGGTTGTGCACATTTTGCTAATTCTACGTTGCCCACAGAAATTAAGGGATGCACAACGAGAGGGTTAAGCACAGGAAGTATATCGTGAAATGAGTGCATTTAGTTATAAACATTATATTGAAAGTATTTTTATACCATCATCAAAGGCTGTTATTGAAAATTAAAAACTGAAGTGCAATTTCCAAATTTTTTTTCTCACTCAAACTGATTGAGAATTATCAGCAAAAACTGCATGTTTAATTGAGAATTATTAGATCAAAGTATTTCTTACCTTACTTACATAAAAAGTCAAGAAACACTAAGAATTACAAAAGTTTTAAAAAAAGAACATTAAGAATTGCATGCTCTGAAACAATAATTTTCAAGAAAACTTACTAGGAAATGTTAGTAATACAATGTATTATACGATTAAAGTAAATTCTACAAAGCAGTGTTTCTCAACACAAATGATATCGAACAACATATTGGAATTTTTATTAAAATAATTTTATTGCATCTCCAGCTACTAGTACTTATGCCCTTAAACTTTTTTTATGAAGTTCTTCCAGGACAAATCCATTAATGTAACTGGGTAGGGTTTTTGGATACTTCTAGAGTGGGCTTTAGCCCATTTAGAAACTTTATTCTTGCAATCTTGAAATGTTTATTCTTGCAATCTTGAAATGTTTATTCTTGCAATAGAAAATTTAATTTTTTTCTAGGGCAGGATCAGTCTACTCTATCCTCTACCCAGTTATGCTAATGCATAAATCACATTTAATATCCTTAATACAGTAAAATATTGTTACATGTCTTTACAGTGATAATTCACTTTCTTTATTTATTCCCCCCCATCTAAAACGCTTTCTAATGCATACTAATTTATTATTATTATTCTCTACATAAAAATTCTGTTTACAAGGATTTATGTTGCATGATCTTATCTTTTAGTTTTGACAATATCATTATAGAGAGGTTTCAGAGCACACAGTTGTGCATCTTTAAAATTCACAACTACGAAGTGCAGTAATATCAAACATGCATTGTAATATCAAACACTAATATACTACTAAGTTATATATTTAATAATCAATTTTAGCTGTATGGGGGGGGGGATGTTCTGGCAAATGTTAAATCTAGATCTCTCCTTGAGAAAAATAATTAAGCCTTCAAGTTGAGAATCACTGCTCCAAGATAATTTTCACACTAAATTTTAGGAAGTGCAAACAAATAATATTTTGGTATTAAACATTTTAAATAATCTATTTATATATGCAATATACTATAAAATACAGAAACTGTAAATAACAGGCAAAAATGATGAAACAGTTTTCTGCAAAAAATTTCAATACATTATTTTATGAATACTACTATGTTGAGCTTATTAAATATTATTCAATCACCAAAGCATAAGGGCTTGTAAGTACAGATTATTAAATTACAAAGTTTAATGCACTTTTGCACATCAATACTAATATACAAAAAGTTTTGAATTTACAAACGTAATTTAAATTTTTGAAGTATAAATTAGCAGCTTTGATGAAATATTTAGAATATATGAAATGAAAAATCACTTAAATTGAAAAACAGTCTTTTACTATTAGTAAATAAATTACAACAGTATACATGAAACAAAGTTTTTGTTTCAAACAATACACTACTAACAACACATATTATGAGATTTTTTGAATTTATATACATTCAACCAAATGCAACTAATTATTTTACTATAAGTCTTACATACTTTTAATATTGCACTTACACACAACTGTTGTAATATTCTTTTTAAAAAATGATTCAGTATAAATATATACTTACAAACATAGAATTTAATCAAAGGTAATACATACATTCAATACTTCAATAATTTTAGCAAAGAAGTTGTGGGCAATAAAAAAAGTAATTTAAAAAGATAATTTTATGTTTTATTGCCAAAAACAGACAGCTGTGCTGAATTTCTTGAAACTATCTACACCAGTTACAAAGATATAATAAAATATATAATAAAGCAAAATGTAACCCTAAAACAATGCATTTTATTTGGGAGAAAGGGGGGGGAGAGATATAGTTAAAAAATTAAAAAGCTCATTTGTCCAAAGCAAAGTGTACAAGTTGTCAGTGACCTTGATCTGCATATGACCAAATTATCTTGATATACAGAAAATATAAACAAGACTATCACAACAATTTGGCAAAAAACACTTTTTGCACTGGTGCAAAATACTATAACAAAAGTGAATGAGGGGAAGAGTTAAATCTGCAAAATAATGCAATTATTTATTTTTCCTTTAAGCTGCACTTTGAAAAATACTCTTAAAAAAAAAAAAAAAAAATCTAGATCATTTATTTATTTTGGTTAGATTTATACAAGATAGTCATAAAACAAAATTTCACTTAAAATGAAAAAAAGGGGGGGAAAATATTGTTCAGATAAAAATTATAACACACCCCATAGTGAAATGTTTGTATAAAACATATTTCATAAATTACATTAAAATATTTTTAGAAAAAGGGTTGAAGTTTCTGAAACGGGGGCAGCTTTGGTGTTTAATATGCTTATTCCCAAAATTTTAGGATAATGGTAGTTATTTCAACATTAGCCTTTTGAAAGCATGCTTTTTAATAAAAATTAAACATTTAAATAGTCACAAATTTATCAACGTCCAAAACATTTCTGGCTGATTTTCAAGACAAACAATTTTACAAGCTTTTTCAGATTTTCCAGAACCTTAAATCAGTTTATTTCCCAGGCAGCATTCAAACAATAAAATGTTCGATGACTTACTAAACTAATTTATTCCAAAGACTACAATGTTTGTTCATTTATGACTTATGAAGAATTTAAAACTCTTTATATTTAGATGTGCATGATATGTAAGTGATTTCAGAAGTTGTCAAAAATCAGTTTTCAACTACCATTTGGGGCTGGCTGACATGTCAATATATCACAAAATACTGGTCAAAAAACTAATATAAAAATGTAAATGCATTTTTTCTCCAAGAAACTGACACATTATGGAATAATAATGGCATTTATGTATCTTAACTGTATTATTACTGTATATTTAGGGTTATTTTATTTTGTGATCTATCGTAAAGAGTAGAATATATTCAATTATTTACATACAATCATACATAAGCAGTGGAATCATTCGACTAATGAATAATGACTTTAACAATAGTCTAATCATGTATTCACTTCCGTTTCAATGATCATGGTACATACTTTTTTAATTATTGGACTTGGCCAATAATTAACTAAGTTGTGTATCAGATTTTTTTTAAACAATTACTATTAAGAACTGTAAACTTCAGTACCTATATATTTATTTACTTTGTTGGTTTGAATAAGGGCATATAGCATATGTTTGATTTTTGCAGATGCTCCTTCTATTAGTTAACAAAACAAGTTTTATGATAATGATATATTAATATATCACAAAAATTCATGATGTATCATAAAGCAGGAATTACTCCAGCCAGCCCTACTATATATAATTGTTTTATATTATTTATTATTTTGGTATATTAACTCACAAAGCAAATACAATGCTGCTTTTAATTTTAACGCTGACTAGTCACAAGTGCTAATAGTTGATGGATAATATATTAGTCTGGACATGGCCTAATTCATAAGTAAAATTATGACCAGGGGTCGAAAAGAGTAAAAGGTGCCAGCAAAAATTTTTAGGAGCCACATATGTATTGAACTATATTAATGGGGGGAAAAAAGCTAGTTTCCAAGGGATGTTTTTAAGCACACACAAAGAATTTATTTAATGGACTGATTATTGCTGTGCACAGATGCCAACATTGATCATTTTCATATTTAATCTTCAATCATTAAAATTTAAACAAATTTTTAAACACTGAATTTAAAAGTGAGAATTTAAAAGAAAGTTCCTGATGTGAAGCAATATGTCTACTAGAAAATGTCTTTGCTTTTACATCAAAATTTATAAAGTATTAGATTATATCAGTGTGGTGCCAAAATATTTAATTATGTTTACAAAGGCAAAAAATGAAATTAAAAAAACAATGCTATCGAAAGAAATATTTACAACACTAATTTTTAAAAAAATCACAAAAATTCAATTCCGTATGAAGATATAGAATGTTTAGAGGGATAATGTTTAACTGTTACTTTAGTATCTGGCAATATTTAGTGGAAGCACAAACATGCAAATGAAAATAAGATTTGTACGTAGGAAGGGAAAAAAAAAAGTAAAGCTATAAAAATAATATGAGAACTGTGCAACTTCATTTACACAAACACAACATATAAAAAAAATGAATAACAAGAAAATAATGTAAAACATTTGTCTAGCAACATTCAAAAAAAGAGGGGTGGGGGGTATTGACTTTTATAAATTAAATCAGATTTTCTACAAAAATGTTTTAAACAAATTTAACATCGGAACAACCAAATTTATCAAAAATATCTTTAACGTTTTTAATCATAAGTAAATGCACTTGGTTGCAGCTTAACTTTTTTTAATTTTTGAGGGGTTTTAATATTTTGTATTTTTAAATGTGGTCTTGCATCGGAAGAAAGATGTTTTAGAGACAAGTTTATAAATCGTGATGGCTTTTATAATATTAATATAGGTAAAATTAAAAGGTAGGTTATGAAATGCACTAAGAACATATAAATTGCTAACAAAGTAAAATGTTTATACAAAAGTAACATCTGTTTCATATGTGCTTTTTCACATAAAGATAACATTGAAATATAATGGCAAAATCATTTTATCACACAGGTATTAACTAAAAGAAACAAACAAGTATCATGGCACATAGCATTTATTAAATTATTAATACATAAGATTAAAAATAAATGCAAATTAGAAAATAATATCAAGTTTATTCAACATTACTATAAACATATTAAAAAAAATCAGACAAAAGGATTTTAAGAAGTATCAAAGTTCTTTAACAATAAACTGAACCCTTTAAATCTTTACAATTTGTCACTGGTAAGGGGGGAGGAAAAAAATCAATGGAATTAACATTCATTTGAAACATAGCACATTTAAGGATAAAAGTGCAAATAATAAGTGACTTGTTTTCACCGAAGAAAATTAAAACAAAGGCACAATATTGTAAGTGTAATGGTTAAACCATATTAATCACTAGTCAAAGGGCCACCAGCAAGAAAATATGAGCTACTAAAAATATTCAAGTGATGTGTACAACTATTACATATGTGTATAAATATATAAACTTATTTCTTGATTTTCAAAAGGTCATTAAGAAGAAATTCAACCCTGCCTCTAATATCAGTAAAGGTGATATAAAAAAAATTACAATTAATTAAAAACAGCTTTTCAAGGATATACACTGAAAAAAATTAATTAATCAATAATTAACTTTTGCATACTAACATATACATCTTCCATAAAATTACAACAATGACTTTCTATGCAAATACCTAATTTTTCAAAATAGGTAAATTTTTCAAAATAGAGTAACAATGAAACACAATAAAAGATAGTACCTAAAATTATAAATTATGTTTCCAAATGGTTCATCCATAATAAAGAAACATAAGAACAGTCATAAACAGACAAAATATCCTAAATGAATGTAACTAGCAAAGGCATTAAAATAAATGTAAATGTGAAGTTCCAAATATCTTTTCTCATCACCCTACAGCTCTTAACATTGTAAATTAATATTTGATACTTCTTGCGATTCCTAAGTCAGAATTGTGTCTAATTGTTTATAACCTACACAAAAAATGGAAAAATAACTTTGCAAAAATTAGTTCAATTACAGTACTAAAATTTTGAAAGATCAATGCCTTTTAAAATTTGTGCTGCACATTCAAACAAACATACATACATACACGTAAAAATTAAACAACTCTGTATACAGATCGTTAACATAAGATGTGAGTGCACTCAATGGCAAGAATAAAACAATACACTTTTCCTTCCTTTGAATTTTTTTGAAAAAAAAAAAAAAAATTTAGACTAGTTAATATATTTTCTCTCTCTCAGCAAGAAAACCTGTAATGATCGAACACAATGACAAATAAATACAGTAAAGATCAATCAGTCATGTCAGGAAGTAGTAAAAAGGGTCATTTCACATAAAATTACAAATTGAGGATTCAGATGAAACAATAAGATTTAATGAAATGTTCAGGAACATATATATGCAAGTCCACCATTTTCATGCCTGGCACTTGGTTCCATTAGGAACTACTGCAATAAAATATCTGATACATGACTAGTGACAAGCACCTTTTTATACTTTTGTACACGTTATTACAATTACTATACACAAATTATATGCTTTGTGAATTTCATTATGATTTTAATTTTTAATGTACACTATTTTAGTTTACTGTGTTAAGCCTTTACTGTATAAAAAACATACACAGCCTCAACTCTTTTTTTTTTTTTTTTTTTTTAATCTAGGTTAAAACCTATGAGAGCATAAAACAAAACCGGCAAATATGTGTTTGGATTTTAAAATATACAAACATGTTACTCTTTGACAAGACATTCTTGTAAAACACATGGTTTTGCCAGTACCATTCTGGTACTTTACAGCTTCATAGGCAGGCATTGTTTTAATATATCACAAATCCCATCACAAGACAAAGGCCTTTATAATATTGCCACTAAATCCAACAGAAGATGCGATAAGTAAGGTTCCATTTCTCAAAGCACGGGGGCAAAAAAAACTATCCCTCAGAAATTCTGTTGTCTTTTCTTCTTAGCATCCATCGCATCTAATATTGGTTGGCGTTTGGCCTGATAACGTCGCCGCAGTTCTTCAATTTCCCTCTCCATCTCAGAATCTAGGCTGGCCATCCTTTGACTAAGTTCATCATAGCTAAGAAATTTCAGCTGAAATTGAATTTTTTATATCAGCTCAAAACAACAAGAACAATTATTCAATACTAATCAATAAATATATAAAATTTTCATCCTCAGAGTAAAACACATTTAGTTGTTTCAATATAATTGGCTTTTTAAATCACTGATGCATTTTCTTTAAATGTTAGGAAAAGAAAGGATCATGGTAACATACAGTACAATCCAGCAGGCTTAGTAATCAGGCACTCTTAGGAAACACACATCATGATTTCATTCTCTGCCCACGATGGCTTTGCAAGAAAAAAATGGTAACCCAGGTGATGATGTCCTAGTGATTAAACATTTACAAATGTGTGTTTTTGATAAAATTTAAAAATCAAAGAAACCATTAATGATTAATGATTCCCCCCCCCCTCTCTCCCGTAGCCAAAGTGCATTATATTTGTAATTTTCAATACCCCCCAAAACCTGGAATTTTTCAATAATCCAGTGACTATCTGGTCCATATACGTCAGATTATCAAGAATGTACTATACAGGGTGTCCATAAAAGCATGTCCCAGTTTCAACGCAGTTTAATTTAGACTATTTACAACAAATCATACATTAAATTGAAGGTAAACTAACCTAGTATTTCTTACAATTGTGCAATATGTGCACCTTTAGTTACATGGCACACATCTAACCCATATTCAGTTCTTTACACACTTTGGTCAACAACTTTAAGCTCAGGAGTTGCCATTTTGCATATATGGCACTGCAAGCAAGAAAACAACAAAGCAGCACCTGCGTATGCACTTATCTAAGACTGAGTTACTTTTTAATTGTGACTTGGAACCAACACTTGACAACACTTATAGTTGACAGTAAAAATTTATAACTGGGACATTCTTTTATGAACATACCGTATGTTATTTATTTCTCCCCAGAAATAATAAGCACACAGCTGCCAGTCTTCCAAGAAAAAATAAGGAAGCAGAGCACAGCCATAAAATCAAAAATAAGGAGGAACAAAGTGTGTGGTCGTAAAATATATGATTAAATATACAATTAAAAATCTTACATTAACAAATTGAATTATCACTTTATAGAGATGATGTGCATATACACTCATTAATTTATAAAAATAAAATGTACCTTGCTATCTTGCTCATTTTCTACAATATTTGATTAGAATGCTTAATGTAAGTAATACTTGAAAAAATAAGAAGATAAATATCATTCAATTACATTTATTTAACGAGGATAAATGATTAACCAAGAGCTAAAGATGTACATCATTTTTATTTTATTTTTTCAAAATCGTGACACAGAAGCTGAAAAACTGAACATTTTGACTTAAAATTATATTTACGGAATAAAGCTCAAAAAGCAGAATGAATCCGTACAAAATGGAACACTTGGCAGCTATGTAAGAATGCATATTCATCATAATCATTTTTAAAAAAATTATTGATATTCAAGTAAACAATAATCAAACTAGGCACTATCACCTATTCTAATAAAATGCAACTATGAAGAAAGAAAGACTTACAAAATTAAAGTCGCCCTCAGTGAAAGAACGCTGAAATTTGGCTGGTTCATGCACAGCAGAAGGATTACTAACATTGCTTATCTGATTGAGTTGTCTTTGGAGATGATTGGAGAAGCGCCTTTCGGGAGTTTGAGGAAGCTTGGTTTGTGATTTCTGGGCATTCTGTTGAAAATGGTTTGGATGAGGAGTCCCGGTATGTGGTACTTGGGCAGACACATTATTTAGACAAACATCATTTCTAAGCTGTTGCTGCTCTTTCTCCTTTTTGTCAAAATGATCCAAAAAATATGGACGGTAATTTTCTTTCTTTTCACCTGGTGCTGTATCATGCCCTAAATATAGAAACAGATATTGTGAACCCCTTGAAGCGCAACCATTTCCCAATGTCGAAAAAGTGCAGCCGTTGCCATCACACAAGATGGCGGTCGATCAAATCGCCCAGTGCATGCCACATCCCACAGCCAGAGCTAAAGAATTTTTTTTTTTTACACAGGGTTTCTATAGATTTCACAGCTTTTGCTTCCCTGACTTTTTATCTAGCGTGCTTTCCCCAATTTTGCATTTCTATTTTTAATATTACATCCTTTAATTAATAACTTTTTATATATTTTGCCACTTTTTTACAAATAATATTAATAAAAAAAATCAATATATTATTTGACATCACTGGATTCTAACAAAACCCATGTCTGATAATAATTTAGGATAAAATTAAGAATATTTCAACTGAACAAAATATGTTAATAAAGGACACATTTTACAATTATTTATAAGGTTAAATGAAAAAACAATTTCTATAATTAGGTTTAAACAGGAAGTATTTTCTTGATTTTGCCACAAAATTCAAATATTCTTGCATTTCCCTGACCTTTCTTCAATTTCTTCAAATTTCCCTGACATTTTCCCCAAATCCCTGACTTTCCAGGTCTGTAGAAACCCTGTTACAGCCGGCTGTGTGGAGACAATAGCAGCACTTTTTCAACATTGGACTGTCTATCTAGATGTCCTTCTTAACTATTTAATGAAACCAAATTTATTCTTTGTGAATCAAAACAGCCAAAACATCAAATTTGGGTCCTCACAGCAAGGACACTGTACAAGGGTTAAACAACACACAAAAATAGCTAACATAAAAAAACTTTCCTAATTTTATATTTTCAGAGGTTTTCGGCTTCCTTCCTTAAGTAAATACAATATTAGATAGATAAATATGAGCTAGAAATTTTTTAAATACATTCAAATTTTATAAATTTATTTTAAATATTGGCAACAAATATAGAATTCCTATTGATAAAATTTATAGGATTAAATTGGGAGCTACAAAAGCAAACATTCATTATTGTCTAATTTTATACACAGAAACACTCACATTTTACTAAAGTAAATAACATTCAATAAATAAAAACTGCAAATTCAACTGATTATAAAGTACTTTTTCAACTAATTCTTATTTTATTTGTGCTTTATGCTATTAATGAAAAAATTTTCACTAATTACACGAAGTTAGGTCCAAAATCTAGTTGGATATCACTAACGTTTTTACTTCTTGGATGATTTTTCACCTAATTTATGTTCAATGTCTACTCATTTAATAACTAAAAGATAATGCTTATTGTAAAAGCAATTACAATGGATGTTAGAAAAAATATTTAGCAAAATAACTTGATAGTCAATTTGTATTATATACCGAAATATAATTCAATGCCCTTCTAGAAATATGCAGAACCTTTTTGTATTTGAACAATTTCATTTTATGGGAACAGCCCTTCTTATATCAATGCATCATGCAGAGGAAATCATTTTATTTGTGAAAAAAAAAAATTAAACTGGGTAATCTAGAAAAACTATTTTAAACAAATTGGAATTGCAAATTTCCCTTCAAAGCCCGATAACCATGACTTCAATATCAATCTCAACATTTAATTTTGTCACGCAAATGATAGATTAACTTTTTTTTAATCTTATAAATGTAGCTGAAAATAACAAAAAAATCTCTCAAAAATAAGAGAGAGGGTAGATTTCCATATTTTTAAAGAAGTGCAAATTGTTTTCTATATTCTTTTATATAATTATGAAAAATTTCAAGCTGATTGCATCAATTTTATTACTTTTTAGAAAATAACTTTTCAATCTGTTTGGATTAATGACAGTAAAAGTTTTGTTTTGGAGTGATTGAATTGGAATTGTGACAAAATCAGTGAGTCGGGGATTAGCATAACTATATAGAAGGATTCAAAAATATAAATTTGCTCAATTTTTAATGAATGTATATTTATGGTTAATCGCAAGTGGAAATGGCATTCATAATGAAAATTTTAAGCAACAAGAACATTGTCATTCATACAATACAAAGTTTTTCCTTAAATCTTTTACAATTGTCATTTTCAATTTATTTTATAAGCCCACTGTAACGGTATCAAGCACTGCAATATTATAATATCTTGATAAAGATACATTAAAAAGTAGTAAAGGACAATTGTTTGGATAGCAACATTTCTTTTAAAATCATTAACATTACATTTAATGAGTTAAATAAATCATTACAAAGAGTAATATTTTTTTTTTTTTTTTTTTATAAATAAACACTGTTTAAAAAGAAAAAGTTCAGAATTACAGTATTACTATTTAAATTCCCTTTCAAATTTGCTTTAAAGTAAATTTCTATCTCTTAAAAAAAAAAAAAAAAGTGAGAAATATTTTTAACAAAGATTAACATAAACATGGTGAACTTATAATGTGAGCTGTCCAATAGCATTCAAAGGAGATTTTTTAATAAAATAAATGTTTATTCAATGGTGTGCACTAAATTTCAAAAGATTACATACTTTTCATTGTAGAATCATCATCCTCTCCATCACTATTAATTACTAATGTCCCAAGATCAGATTCTATGTCACTATTTGCTACTAGTGTATTTGTATCACTATGAGCTATCATAGTATTGTTTTCACCCAAATCATGGCTTGGTACTAATGTACCAGAGTCTTCCATAAACTCAACCATAGTCCTCGAGTCAACTTCATCATCATCCTATGTAAGGAAAAATATGTATGCATAAATATTTTAAAATTTCAAAATAATAATGCAGTAAAAGAAAAAAAATACATAGGCGATTACTAACAAAGTCAATGTTGTTGATTCTGTCCCTGCGATAAGTTTCATTCTCTTGAATTTCTCTAGCTTCTGCAATTATTTGCTGTAGGATTGTCACTGGTTTGGCATTTCTAATGTATTCATGCTAAATTTAAAATGTAAGATTAATATATGAAATACAGTAAAAAAAAAAAAAAAAAAAAATTAGACGAGTTATTCATTGAAAAGGAAACAAAGTACAATACAGGAAAAAGACAAAAACTAAACTAAAAAAGGATTTTGCATTTCAATTGGCACATAGATAAAATATTAGCATTCATTTTACTTCAGTAAATGTTTTCTGTCATTCCACATAAAAATTTTAGTCATGGAGTCATCCACATATCAAAATAGAATATAGATTTTGAAAATTAATTAACAAACCAATCTTTCACTTGATATTTAAAACTAGCATATTGAAAAAGAAGAAAAACATTTTTAACCCTTCTCATCTGCTGCAAGAGGCGGTAATTTTTAATCACCAACATGCATCAGTACATTGAGTGGCATAGCCAGAAATTTTTCATGTGAGGGAGGGGGATGTTAAGACTACTGCAACTCACATATATGTGTGTGTGTGGTAAGGGAATGAAGAATATACATTTTGTATGGCAAACAATTCCTCATGGGGGGGGGTGTTGTGACCCCTCATACCCCCCCCATTGGCTACGCCACTGGTGCATGTGTATGCCAAACCACCTCGAGGCATTATAAAGGTCAGTGTGTTAAACCAGTTTGATCTGTTGATGAGTAGTGTATGAATCACAATGTAAAGAATGTCGAAAAAAAAATTAAATTTTAAATAACTGAAACATACTGAATGTACTTCATTATAATAATGATGAACAAGCTTGGTCCTCATTTTATCGACCCAATCAAGGGTTGTAAGGCTGAGTCGACCTTGCCCAGCCCGGATTTGAACCCCGGACCACAGTGGAGAGACAGCGTGGAGCGCTAACCATTACACCACTCAGCTTCCAATTTCCTAGTAGCACAGTTAAATATTGGTATAACCTCTGAATTCTAATTCGCTCAGTTTTTAACACAGAGCAATGAAATATGATATCGAGTAAATGAGGGGGGAAAACTGGTTGAACTAGGATTAGCCATAAAATAATAATGATAGCTTTGTATTTATTCGAACTTTCAAACTATAAAATATGTATATACACTACACCTCTCAAACAGTTGCAATTTATGTAAAAAGTTAAACATACTAAACAATTAACAAATCTTCACAGCTTATTTCAGTGACCAATAAAACATAAGATATTGCACAAGTTCAAAACTATCAATTTATTTGACTATTGTACAGTCACTCATGCATAAAAGATAGGGTCTAGGTAGTAGAGTGTAGAGCAGGATTGTTCACCCTTTCTTTGAAAGGGCTCACTTAAAAATATTTTGCAGAACTTGCAGACCAACAGGATATATATATATAAAGTATTCGGGGAGAAGAATACATTACTCCATGTACCTGAAAAAAAAAAAAAAAAAAAAGATATATAAAATCAACAGCTAACTTACTTGTAGTAATTCTGATGCTGTAGCCCTTTCATCAGGATTTTTAACTAAGCACCGAGAAACAAAATCAATGAACTCTGAAGAATATCGGTCAGGATCCCGAAATGAAGGAGGAGGCTTTGTTGGAATCATAAAAATAGCCTAAAAATATTACATTATCATATTATTTATTTTTCATAGTTATAATATCATTTATACCATAATTAAGTGACACTATTCAAATTAAAAGTGTAAAAATACTTTATTGTTATTAAAAGTATTGCTATCAACTTGTAAAAAATATTGATGGGTGATATTTTTGAATTTTTGGTTCTTTTATATTTAGATTAAAAATTGTATATACTTTTTTTTTAAATCTAAATTAAAAACCACATGCTATCATGATATCAGACCTGATTGTGAGTTTAAGTCAAAAAACCTGAAGTTTGTGAATCATCTTGAATTAAGGAATTAGCCAAATGATCACAAAAAAGATATTTTATACATATGCAACAAACAGAAAAGAAATATATTAAACTGAGAAAGAGCATGCTACAGATTTTATTAATTATTTTGCAACAGTTGATGAAAAGTTCATGATTTTTTGGGCACGTGAATAAATCTTTAACAAACACATGCAGATATTTTAGGTAGATTTGATTCTAAAAAACTCTAATTTCCAAAACTTGTAAGTCTATTTTAATATCATAAATTCGTAGGGAAAAAAAATAGAAACATTAATATAACATACATATCTATTTTTTAATACTACTGCATTAGAGATTTAAACAGAAGAATGCTAAAGAAAAAATAGTCATTTTCAAGAAGGTTGGAAAATGATTTGAAATAGGAAACCTGGAACATAATTTTCTATGCAATGTAGCTCATGCAATTTTAACTGAAAAAAGTGGATTTCCTTGTTTTTGCAGACACCTGAAAGATTTATTTTCGGACAGCAGATCAGAAAAAAGTACAATTTTCTGGAAGACTTCCAATTGTTAAAACTCACATAGTTTGTATCAGGAATATTACATGTCAAAGTAGCAAGATATTTTTACTCAAAAATAGAAGGAACATTTTTAAAGTGTACATAATCTACCATACAGAGAAAAACTTAGTTTATTAAATTTTCAACAATGAAAGAATGTCGGATGAAACCACTTTGTAGGTTTCTTTGTTCCATAAAATTTTAGATTGTATTTTGACATTATAATTTATAACTGCCATACGAATTATTATTACCGTTTACAAGACTATAGCAGCAAGTCATTTCTGAGGCATCCCAGATTTATTATAAACAAAACATCACTTATAAATGCATTTCTACTCATTTTCCAGGTCCCAGAGTTTTCAGGTTTTGGACCAAAATTTTTAATTTTCTTCGACTTTTCAGTCAAATAAATATTCTCTGACGGTTCTAATATTTCTCTTACTGGTAGCAACATTTATAATTATGACAAATGTACAAAATCAATGTTTTACTGGAACATACAGAAGTTAATCATAGGTTGATCAAAAGTCATCTAAGATTTAAATAAATACTTACACGCATAGGATGTATGTCTCCATATGGAGGCTTGCCTTCAGCCATTTCTAATGCTGTTATTCCAAGACTCCAAATATCAGCAACACAGTCATAACCTATTTCTTGAATCACCTCAGGCGCCATCCAAAATGGAGTACCTATCACTGTATTTCTCTTGGCCATAGTATCCTAGTTGCAAAAATAAAGTTTTTCCTTACATATTCACATATATTCAGACATAATGACACATTTAACCCTATCAGCATCTTGAAAATGGGAAAATAATGTATTGTTTTTACATTAAAATTTTCATGCAGCTTTAAAATTATATAAAAAAGTAAAATTTTCATAGGAAGATCTGTAATTATTAGAAAACAAGCTCCTAAATTACTTACAAGTTTTAATATCAGAACATATTTTATGATAATTGAGTGTTATAAATAATTTAAGTTATAGATGCATTGCAGAGAAAACTGAATGAAGTTGACAGGATTTTATGTCACAACCGCTTGGCGGGTTAACATCATATATGCTCCTTCTTTAAAAAAAACTATTTAGCCTCTGTTCTCTCTTATTCTTCAAGCCCAGTGGGGTGACTGTTTGCACATTGTGCTGTGGTGCCAAATTCTGGATTTGATTCCTGGGTTGGGCAAGATCGACTCCCTTTCATCCCTTGAGTGGGTTGACAAAATGAGGGCCAAGTTTATTTGGAGACTAAACATAGGTACTTCATGTCAGACTGAACACCAAGACAATGTATGAGATAGTTCCACACCCCAAAGCCCCATAATAAGGTGTAACTGGACACCCTAAGCCTTGTGTGCATTGTTGCAACAAAATGTTTAGTTTCTAGTATCTAGTTCTCTCTTATTTTTATCCACATACAAAATTATTCAAATCCATAGGGAAAACATAGATTACATAAAACCAATTTAAACAAAAAGGGAAAAAGACCATCCCTGAAGCATTTTTAAAAAGCAAAATGTTTTCAGAAAATGAGCTAGAAGAATTTTTACAAACTTTTTTGGTGCTTTGAAATATGAAATTTCTTTAGGTGAAAAGGATATGCTGAATTATAGAAAGTTACTTAAAGGATATAAAGAATATTTAATTATATTATCTATTAAAATTAGCATCATTTGGAAGAATAATGGTTAAATTGATAAAAATATCACATTAGGTACTAGAAAAAAAAAATCATTATACAAAAATTAAACAAAAAAGAAAACACTAAAAATACTTACAGTTAGTTGACCAGCAACCCCGAAATCAGCTAATTTTGCATGCCCTTCAGTATTTAACAAAATATTTCCAGCTTTTATATCTCTGTGTATTTTTCTTCTGTAATGTAAATATTCTAAACCCTTTAAAGTATCACAGAGTATTGTGGCAATTTCATCTTCCATCAGCTAAAAAATAATAAAACAGCTATTTAAGTACAAAAACTCATTCACAGAATTTAAATGAGGTCAGACTAATGGGAACATAAACATAATACAAAGTGGTTTTTTTTTAATCCTTTAATAGGTATAAATTTGAATTATTTAAAAAAATTATTAGAAGAAAAGTGCAAATCAAATTTATGTAAACATCAGTAAATATTTTATTTGGCTGATCTGTTTAAATCTAAATTTTTTTATGAAATAAAATCTTTTACTTCTCGAGTGGTAACTGAATCATTACACATTTGAAAATGATTTACAATAAGGGTACTACATATTATACTGTCAATTATTTTAACCAACAATTATTTTCTTCAATATGTGTGATTAATTGCCAATAACCTTAAATAATTATGCAGCTATCGATTAGTGGTGTTAGTAACCTTATTTCATTATATTAACCATTAACTTGATACATTAACATTTTAAATTTCGCCAGCTGTAATTTTTCTGGCAGACAAAATAATTACTGTTATTTTGGCATGTGTGGATTCTTTATTAGCATAATAGCTCGTCTCTCCTTTCTTAAGAAAGGTACTAGGTATTTACAAGCTTAATCAAAAAAAAAAAGTTGAATTAAAGTTTAACTATTTTAATAAATAACTTAATGCTTAAAATATTTCATAATCATAAAATAATAGGAATGACAAAAGTTCATATTAAGTAATGCAAATGAAAATGGCACACTTTTTACACAATTGAAATAAAATGACACTCATTTAGACGTGACAATTTGTTTTTTGAATAAATTCTATAAGGAAAATTGGGGATTAACGAATATTTGCTAAACAAAATACTGAACAGGTATTCTGCCGAATAGTTGTGGCTGAATTCTGCTACATATTCAGCTGAATAATTTCAAAACAAAGAGGAAAAAAAGTATAGGTATGACTACAAAGAGAAAAAAAGTATAGGTATTTTTAAATGCATTTACAAATAATATTGCTTAGTTATACTTCAATACATTAATTTCACATTATAAGATATCCTAAGTTATTGAATTTTAAACTGAATGAAAAATAATCTAATGTTTTTAATAATATTACAGAACTGACTTTTCTACTTCGTGACACTACTTGGTTTTCTACTTTTCCTTATGGGGCAGGGATAGGAGGAACCTTTTCAGATCCTCAATTACAAACAATTTTGAAAAGCCGCTAAATATGTTTTGTCTAGAGGCTGTAAAAACCAAAGCATGATAAGATTAAGCGTAATTATCAGTTTAATTAAATTTACCATAGCATATTTATTAAATTATAGTATGCTGCTATTAGTGTTTAACTTTGTAAAAGGTATTTTTTCATGACCAAGATTTTAAGTACCTACAAATAAAAAATGATTTTTAATTAATCTTTATTTAGTATTTAATGACAAATTTGAAAAGTGATATTTTATTTACAATTCAAATGAAATTTTAATAAAATTAATATTTAGCCGCTGAATATTTGGTATTCGACCAAACTATAAGTCAAGTATTCAGTATTCGGCCTGAGTTATTGGCCAAATCACTATTCGTTAATCTCTAAAAAAAAAAACTTGAGTTTTATAAATAAAATTAAAGCGTTTTTTAAATCTTAACTACAAGTATAATCAAAATGAACAATCAACTTAAAAATATTTTTTAATTAAAACCACCAGAAGTCCAAAATTTGTGATCTGTTAATTAACAAACTTAATTTGTTAACATGTAATTAAATCTTAAACACTAAAAATGTGAGGTAAATCCTTGAGGAGTTTTTTCCTTTACATTTCTAGATTTAACAATAAAATCACATAAAAAAAAAAAACACTTACTGTCTTTTTCCTTAACCTCATGATATCAGACACAGAGCCTCCACCACAGTATTCCATAACAATCTGTAAAACACAAAACAAATTGCAGGTTTACAATTCAAGCCTCAAATTACATGGGGTCATTTTAATAATACATATTTATCTTGCTTCTAATTAAACTTGCATTAAGTGGGTATAAAATGATTTCCAATATTCTACAGTACAGTATGATAAAGCATAATTAATTTTTTACTCTTTATTCTAGCACAAATGCTCCAAGATAGTACTTAAGAAATTTCATAAACGCACAGTTAATAGTATTAATAAATAGCTGCAATGCAGCTATAAAGATTCCCCCCCTCATACATACAGTTATTACCAAATAAGAAAGTACAAGTCTGCAAAAAAGGCTGAACTTAGTGTATGTGGTGTACATACAATGGCATACCTATCGGTCCAATCTACTTCATTATCATTTAATCAGAGATTAGACTGCACAAAGATAGAAAAAGAGGGAATGTGTGTGTGCTCTAATTTAACCAATAAACAATTTTGACACATGCCACATAATTTACTAGTAAATTTTAAACACAAAACAAATTATTTTCACCCTGAAAAAAAAATAAGTACTCATCTATAAATAAATATTTAATAATTAATTTCAGATAGAGAATATTCAAAAAGGAAAAACAAGCTACCATTTCATACAGCGATGAGATTGACAAAAAAGGAAAAAGTCTGAATAGCATTTAAGCAAATAATATTTATGAATTTCAAGTTCAATAAATATTCTAATTGCGACTGACATTAAATCTATTTTACAATATACAATTTTGCTTTAATGAGCAATTTTTTAAAAATCAGAAAAATTTTGAAAAAATTTAAAAAACTTTAAAAAAACTGAATTTTTTTTTAAACATTGAGAAAGTGAAAATCAGACAAAAGTCTGAAGAATCTCATACCTGACTTAAAAAGAGGATTTTAAGCAATTTCATCTGAGGGAAAAACCATAAATTTTATATCTAAATTTCCCCCCCCCCCTTTTTTTTTGTTAGGTATAAAATAAAAATAAAAAGACTGATTTGGGAGTATAGTCTTATATTTATTTGAGAAACCGTGATCAGAAATACAATAAAAATTACATCTCATGCTTAAGTTTCACACTTTTCATAATTTTTTAAAAACATTTAAATGGTTAGATTAAAAAGAAAATTCTTATTCAGTTAGAAAATGAATAATCTTTTTATAAAGTACTCTACACAATTCTCCAGGTAAGATTTTAGAATCTTAATGGCATTACAATATCTTGATATAAAAAAAAATAAAAAAATGAGAGCAAGCCAAGAACAAATGCTTCTATCTTATTACCTGCAAACTGTCAGAAAAACAGGAGAACACAACTCTTATTTTTTTATTATTTAATAATTCATGTTTTAGGGGAAAAATAACTGCACATGAGAATAAAATGAAATATAGATGCAACAATTTCTCCTCTTTTTAAAAGTGCAGGGGAGTAAAGACATCAATAAACATACAACAATGGTTGGGAAGGGGGGGGGGGGGATACATAGTTAAGTTGCTTTAAAAAAAAAAAATGTCTCAATAAATACTGAAAACTGCATTTATTTTTACTTAAAAAAAAAAAAAATATTTTTCATTCAGCCATGCAATATCAATCTAATGCAAATTCATATACTTTTAAAATTGCAGTATTAAGGCGATGATTTCTAAGTTTTGAATACAAATTTTCAGATGCATTTAAAATTCGGGAAATTTACAAAAACAAATCAAAATAGACATTCATGTATTTTGTAATTGCATTAGACCTATGAACCAAGAAATACAGTGAAAAATGTTAACACGAAACTGATGAGACCAAAATACTTTTTCATATTAAAAGAATTTCATGTTAACAGATTCATATTAAATTAGTACTGTCCAGACTGAAATATCATTTTGTGTTAATCAGTTTTTCATGTTAACTGTGTTTCGTGGTAACCCATTTACACCTAGTGTCCAATTTTTGGGACAGCATTTTCGCTATCAGTCGAAAACATTAACTACTTTTCTTAGCTTTTGTTCACAAGTATTGAACCTCAACTCCGCAAACTATTTAAACATGACCCAGTAAGATGTTGAATTTTCAATTTTTATGCATAATGATTTTAAAAGGTATCATCCTTTGTTCAAGTAGTTGATGTCAGAAATTTATCTATTTCTGCTGGCATTAGCAAACATTAAAGAAAGTCGCAAAAATAATCTAGGCACAAATGGGTTAAACATACTTTACTGTGCATGGAGATGTAAAAAGATTGAACTTAAAGTGCAAGCTGTGAAACACAGAGATCGGGCACATTGTGCACAATTTAAAAAAATAAATTAATTAAATTAAAAATAAAATAACTAAAATACAGAATTCAGTACATCCATGGAAGATTATCATGCCTGATTTAATAAATTTCATGTTAAACATAATAATCTCACCGTGAATTTTGTTACCCGGACAGCACGGCAGGAACAATGTATAATTGGATTCGAATAATATGATAAAAATGACATTCTCTCTCTTTTTTTTTTTTTTTGCCTGAGTAGTCACTAAATTGTTAGGCAGATTACCTGATCAAAAAGGTTTATTAAGAATATCGAAATATTTCACAGTTAAAAAACTTATGAGGTTTTTGATTTTTCTATTAATATTAATAAAAAACAAAAACAATTAATAAATCTATCTTCTATACCCCTCACAAGCCACCAAGAAAATATTTTAAACTTAGGACCTAAATTTATTTTAGATGAAATAATAGACATTAATGACATAATAGCAAGCACCAAAATCGCCATCGTAAGTCTCCCAAGCACTAAAAAAATATAGTTAAGAACAATAGCCCAAAAAGAAATCAAAAATAAACTAAAAACGGAATTGAAGGACTAGGAAGATAGAAAATGTCTTAAAGCTTTAAAAGAAAATGAAAAAATAACTTGCTTAAGTTTTGATGAAACCTGTAAAATCATACTTATGGATAAAGAAGATTATATTTTGAAAATGGAAGCTGTAATAGAAAAATTAAATATCGAAAAATTACAAAAAGACACAACCATTATTATTAGTAGAAAAATTAAAGACCTGATAACAAATGGAAATTAACCAAATGACAATTCACCCATGTTTGATAACTTCGCTACAGCGGCTCCTTGTATTTTTGGTAAATTTAAAAATCATAAAGTCCCTCAAACTATGCAGCTGATTGTGAGTAAATGTGAAGGACCCACTTACCAACTTGAACTTTATATGAAACCAATATAAACTGAACTTATACCGAAACCCATTAGCTCTCTATCTTTAACTGATGATTTTATTAAATTTTTACACAATTACAAAATAAAAGAAAACAAAATCATGGTAAGTTATGTCGTTAATTTATATCCCTCAATTGAATTAAAAGAAATGATTAAAGAAATTAACCAATCTATCTCTCTATTTTTATTACTGTGTATAGTACAGCTCGTACAGAATTATTCTAAAAATTCTAACGGGCTTGATATAATTTGTTTATTTAAATATTTATGTACCGAAATCATATGAGGTTTTTTAAATACATTGTTAAAAACAGTACATTAGATTAAATAATGCAATAAGAAGTCTTACCCATAGATCAGTGCCTTTAAAATAGCTCCCATAGTACTTTACAACATATGGACTGTCACACTGCTGCATGATAGAAATTTCTTTAATAATTTCTTGGAGATCAGTATCAACTGGAACTTGCTTGATGGCCAAAACTTGGCCAGATTCTTTGTGCAATGCTTTATATACACTGCCATAGCTCCTAAAAGAAGATATGAATAAGTAGATGAAGTTTTAATGATAAGCAAAATGCAACTTGAAATGCTTTATGACAGGAAGCAAAATTAGCAGTATTTGTAGCTAACCAATATAAAAAAAAAAAGAGTAGCCAAAACAGCAGATTTTTGCTTAATTTTAGTAGCCAAAAAGTAGCATTTTTCCAAATTCAAAAATATTTTTTTGACATTACATTTTGTTACATTACATTTGCCCGTTACATTTTGTTTTCCCTTAAATATACAATCATATTTCTCATAAATCGTTCAATGACTGAATACAAGCAACATTATAAATTTTTTAGTGTTAAGTAAAAAGAAAAATCTTTTCTAGTTCTCTTGCATGCATAATACATTTACTGAATACAAAATTGTATCGTGATGACCCAATCACTGCTTAATACCCTTGCGACATGCCAACTGACAGTCCAAGGGAAACTTCGAAGAATCAGTGTCACAGTAGATAAAGCTTGCAAGGGTAAGAGAACTAACCCAAAACAAACTTTTCTTTCACAGGGTGTCTACCATTGTCAGGAGACAAAAATAGTTGCTTTAATAGCCTCAGAAACTTGCAAAAATAGCATATTTTATTCTTAATTTTAAGATAGCAAAATAGTGCATTTTCTAGAAAGGTTACTTCAAAAATATAATTCTAAAAAATTACAAAATGAAATAATCCTATAATAGAATTTTTTCTCTCACATATACACATACTTACACTTCTCATACATCATACAGTGATTGAATACAGGTAATTTTCTAGCGATTTAAGTTTTTCTTTTATCAATTTTTTAAAATCATTATATATTTCCTAGTTTTTCTACTTGCATAATACTTTTAATGAATTAAAAAAAAAAATTATCATTCAGATGACTAAATCACTGTTTGGACCCCTAGAATAACCATGATAGCAAACAGACATTCCTAGGGAGGCTTTTTAGGAATTACTCTGGTAACAGATAAAGATTGGTGAAGAAAGATAAATAACAAAAGCAAAACCTGCCCTTTCCAATTACCGAATTAGTTGCCTTTAACCCTTTAACGCACAGTGTTTCCGCTCTGGGAACACCAGACTCTGACATTTTGACTGTTGCCAGTCATGAAGAATAGATTTTATTTCTATAAAATCAGTTGCGGGTGACATGGCTCCACGAGATCCTTTACTTTTTAGCATGTCATTTCCCATAAAAAAAAATTGTCACGGTCATTTTTAACAGCACTGACATCTGCTGAAAAATGGAAGAATGCAAGAACAGCTGGATAGATCGCCCAATGCTGAAAAAAGGGCAGCCGTTGCCATCGCTCGACTTAACTACCAGCAAGATGGCAGACGATCGAAACGTTCATCGCATGCCACAGATCTAGAGACCCCTTTTTTGATGCAGCTGGCTGTGCACAAGCACAGCCAGCTGTCGTTGTGTAGCGTATCATAAAATAATATTAAACAGTTAATTAAAAACTCTATGCTTTGATTTTTTTTTATTTGGACCCTGATAAGGTAGTCAGGGCTCCAAACTGCTGCCTGATAATTAATGCGGCCCTTGGCTTGAAAAGTTTGGAGATCCCTGGTATATTGGATAATGATAGTTCATAACAAAAACTATTAGCCTTGCTAGCCTTGTGAGTAGTCTTTTTTAAATGAACTTAACCTCAAAAGTTTAAGCAAAATCCCGAGGCCTGAATTATGATCAAAAAGATTCAAACTCGGGAAGGAATACTGACACATCATGCCTGCTTAAATGGTTTTATAGATTAACAACAGAAATTTAAAAGCCTGTATATTTACTGCTATTAATCGAAAATAATGTAAAATATTTTGATCAAAAATTGATGGTTTCACAAGAATAAAATATAAGTATGATACTTTTATAAACTGGCAGAAATACTTAGAACAAAAGTGACAAAAAAAATATAAATTAATATTACCCTTCTCCTAGTTTACATATGATGTCAAATACTTCCTCGGGTTGCCTAGTTAAACTTTCCTCACTGAGCTTCTTTAATTCACTGCAATATAAGGTAAAGTTAGATATCATTCATCAAAAAGCATCTATGTAATTTTCTTAAAAAGAAAAATAATATGGTTAAAAACATAAACAGGACATTTGTGTTTTTTAAAAGTTCTATTAAGTTGAAACCCTGTATAGTTTAAAAAAGAAGAAGAAAAACTCGTCATAATCCTTAACTAAATTTAAATAAATAATTTTGTCAGAAACTTGAAAAATAGGGCTGCATCAAATATTCAGTATACTGCATATTCAACAAACAAACCGAATATTTGGTTTGGCCGAATACTTTAATATTAGGCAATCCAATAATAAACAATTTAAATATTCAACAATTGGTAAACAAACACATACCCTTTTTATAGAATGCATAAAAATTATAGTATATTACCATAGTACAAAATTCATTCAAATTGTTACTTACACATATTATCACATTCAAAGTAATTTTATAAGAGAAAACAATCAGATGTTAAATTTAAATTTTGTTGCTTTTCATTTTTTCTTAAATCTTATGACACCTTACATTAACCTATTACCAACTCATTTAAATATGAAGCAGTAACTAGAAAAAACTCATTCTTAAAAATGTAAAGTCAATTAACTACTAATGTTTTATAAAATATGCAGGAAGAAAAAAACATATTTTACAAATATTTAAAAAGCAGATTAATAATACATAAAAGAAACACTTTAATATTAAGTTTTGCAGTATTTTGATCAAATTATTTATCAGTTACTGAAGAGACTAAAAAAGCAAAAAAACACTTGAATTAATTGTAATTTGTAATGATATTTTAAGCAACTTGCATTTGCATTTGTATGCAAGGTAAATGCAAGATTCTTTATTTATAACATAGCATGTTACTATGATTATCAAAAATTCAATCATATATCAGGAAAGAAATAAACTATCAATTTATGCAGACAGATAAACAAACCAAATTAACCATTACTATAGTCATTGGCCTTTCAAATGATTTATTTTATTTTTTATTTAGTTTGAATTAATAATTATACTTAATGTAGATAAATTTAAAATTTTAAATGGAAATGAATTTACATTTCACAAAATACATAAAATAGATTACAAAAAAATATTTTAAATTGACATAAAATGAAAGTACAAATATTAATTCAAAGTCTTTTAAGCAAATATTCAGTATTTGGTTGAATATTTGGTTAGATTTTCCACCGAATATTCGGTTTTCAGTGCATCCTTATCAAAAAGTTGTCTCTTTAAATGCTTTGCTATACATTACTATTAGAGGTACTGAATTTTCACAAATAAAATACAGAAATTTTGCAGAACAAAAGAATTAAAAATTTTGCTAAAATGGACATAAACTACTTATAAAATATATTTTACACACTTAAAATTTATATTCAATATTAATTAATAGCTACGTTGTTGTAATTTTAACATTTGACTATTTTAAAGTTGTTCTTCTG
Source organism: Cheiracanthium punctorium (assembly GCA_038373885.1). NCBI lineage: Eukaryota > Metazoa > Arthropoda > Arachnida > Araneae > Cheiracanthiidae > Cheiracanthium > Cheiracanthium punctorium. The sequence goes on along the minus strand of JAWZYV010014533.1, from coordinate 17,938 downwards.
TCCATAACAACGATATTATATTTACTAAAGAAACGCTCTGCATCTATGCTATAGTTGGACTCCAAATGCTCTGTAAAGCTACTTCAGCAAGGTTAGAAAAAGCATTTATCAGCTCACAATATGTCCTTAAGATTGGGATCTTCATTCCTGTTTATTGATAGTAACATTAAGCAATGAAAGTGGGTGTATGATGTTCAATGAGTTCATTTTGAGGAAGTGCTCTGATGAAGGGAATTTTAGAAAAACTTTGAGCTACAGTGAAAAATCGTTTAACACAAAACTGAGGAGACCTAAATACTTTTTTGTGTTAAAAGAATTTCGTACTAAAAGATTTGTATTGAATTGCATAGTATACTACCCAGACTGCTATATCCTTTCGTGTTAACTCATTTTTCATGTTAAGCGTCTTTGTGTTAAATGTATTTTACTGTGTAATTTTTTTTTTTTTTTTTCAGGTGGTCATATTTTCAGGCACAACCAGGCAAAGTAATTGACCAACAGGAAAACAGGCTTCACTTATTGTGTTTAATTTCATGTGCAAAGAAAGTTTAGTGAAAGTTTCTGGCAATGTGTTTAGGTCCAAATCCCCTGAATTTGTTGTCCAAGTTGCTCTCAAACCTTCTAATTTGCTTCACAAATTTAGAGCAAATGGGTAACTTGAATCTTCTAAATCATTCATTTATCTCATTGATTTCAGGCACAGCTCAGATATGAAGCTTATTTGATTTTTGGGTATGCATACATTTGAAAGATTCTTTAATGTAATTTTTGCCCTTCACAAATAAAATATTTTTTTAAAAAACTGTATTTTGCATTTATTCACAAAAATAAGAAATTTTTGCATAAATTTGCGACTATTCACAAATTGCTTATATTATGCATCTATAAGAGATTATGAGAAAATTTTGCATAAATTCACATCAATTTCGTAAAAATAAAAACCATTGTAAATGATAAACCTACGCCAGTTGTTAAGAAACATTTCTTTAAAAAAAATTTCTTAAACACAGAAAAAGAACGATTTAACTTTCGAAGTGCAACATATTAAACAAAATTTTGCATATACAGTGAAACTTCTTGGGAGCGACCACTACACCATTCCGCAGCAAAAAAAAAAAAATCGCTCACAAAAGAAGTGGTCACTTGGAGAAATAAACACTTGAGAAGTGCTAAAAAATATTGTTTGTGTTGTTATTCATGAAATTGCATACTAATGCAGTGGTTCTCAACCTTTTTAATGTCCCCCCCCCCCCAACAAAGACTAACTTTACGGGGAGGTCTGAGAATCAGCTCTCTGCAATTGACACCACAGACGTCCTATGACACCTGTCTTGGCATTTTCCCCAAAGCAAAAGGTCATCTCACATGTCCATAGTAATCTAATTAAAAAGACTTCTGTGCACATGCATAGCAACCTGTCGCATAATGGGGGAAATAAATACAAAGTCTGGGAACGAGGAATGGTCTAGCTTCATAGATCGTCCTGAGACAAACTATGAAATACCACTCTGTACAAAATAAAAATAGTGCAAGGAGGCCACAACTGGCCTCAGGTTGTCCTCACTCTTTCAGGGCTTCTCTTGAGTCCCGAGAACCCAAACTAGGGACTGATAGTTTAGTCAAGCATATGGATAGGCAAATATTTTCTTCCCTTCGGAGAGGAGTATTTTATGACTAAAACTAAAAGCTATAAATATTTTATGAAAATTTAATTACTTGTAACAGAGCGTCAAGGACCGTAATAATCCATCGCTCACCAACTTATATAAGGATTTTTGTTAGCAAAGTGATAATAGCCTTTTTGTGGAAAATTCTGCCCTTTTCCTACTTTCCCTGCAATGTTTTTCTGGTTATGTGCCTGAACAACGTATAAAAAATTGCACTTTATCTATGTAAAAAAAAAAAAAACAGACTGATAGGTAATGCAGTAATAATGTGAATCCTCTCAAAGTCGAATGTTTGTCGCTCCCTCTGTACAACTTACAGAGGTATTTATGTTATTTCAATGTAATGGATATGTTCTGTTCCCCGGAAAACTGTCCAATATATGAGGTGTCTAACTTGGGAACTAAATCGGCAAATCCATTTTTTCAGTCGTCAATTTACATCTCTTCATGCCTCCGAGATTTTCTTGCTGGGATCAGCCCTGTTTACAGGGGGCCTGCCTCCTGTTTTGAGAAATTGTGAAAAAATTATGCGTACTTTTGTGAATGTCAAATCAGCATTCAAGAAGGTTTTCTGGACAAGGTCCTGTTTCACTGAACTTGTGAAAATAAGGAAAGAATTTCAAGAATTTGTGAAAAATATACTATTTTACCAATTTAAATTCAGTATTAAATTTCCATTTTAAGACATCTTATAGAATGTTCCTTTAAAAAAAAAATATGTGTACAAACACATGCAGATTCTTATAAGTAAACACATCAAATTTATTGATAAAATTTACAAAAATGAGGGTCAGATAATCAAGGTTGTATATTTTATGTATTTAGGACTGGACTATACGAATAACAAACAAAATATACTATAGATAAAAAAACAAAATTAATTTTATACGTCTATTGCCAGTAAATTAAAAAATATCTATAATAGCTGCACATTCAGTATCCGTCAATTACAGATTTGTGATGGGGCTGTTTACCAGATGAAGAATTTTGTGAATGGTCCATTTTTCAAATGAAAAATATTGTGAAAGGTCCATTTTTAAAATAAAATATTTTATGAAGGGTGCGTTAACAGACCCAAATTCCTCCTAAACTGACCATTGACTTACCTTATTTTTTCCACTTCATTAGCTTACTTCATATCCTTTTTTTCTCATCCCTCCCTCCCTTTAATCGGCATTTAACACTAACAGATTGCTACAATCTTATTTTCATACACCAACACATAACATTTTTCACTACTTTTAATTCTGTAACATGAAAAACAATTTCAACTCCAAACATCAATTCTAACGACAAAATCCCCAGAGAAGCTTACTACAGGGTTTCTACAGATTTCACAGCTTTTGCTTCCCTGACTTTATCTAGCGTACTTTAACGAATTTTGCATTTCTGTTTTTAACATTACATCCTTTAATTAATAATTTTTTATATATTTTGCCCCCTTTTTTTTTTACAAATAATAATAAAATTAATATATACAAGAATCTTATTTGACATCACTGGATTCTAACAAAAACCCTAACACATTTTAAAATGATTTATAAGGTTGAATGAGAAAATGAAAATAAAGCAATTTCTACACTAAGGTTCAAATAGCAAATATTTTCTTGATTTTACTGCAAAATTAAATTTTTCTTGCATATCCCCGACTTTTCTTCAATCTCTGCTAATTTCCCCGACTTTTTTCTCAAATCCCTGGCCAAAACTCATTTCCCTGATATTCCCTGACTTTCCAGGTCTGTAGAAACCCTGTTACTAACCTAGAATAAAGAGTCCTTAAAACAGAATCAAAATCACACAAAAAAATTAAATATTTAATCCCCTCTGTCAGAACCAACCAACAAGCCCCATCCAATTAGCACAGAATGAAAATCCCATACCTCAAACACCCTGCTGAAATTCACGTGTCTATGGTTACCAGTCAAAACATTCGGGCCACAGCATTCTTCCTTGGCATCATCCATTACCCGAGTAATGTGCCAAATTCATCAACAGATTGCAATGTTAGATATGTAAACAAACAAAGAAGTACTGTCTTCTCCATATAGTCCCCAAAACTAATTACTACGATGAAAATATTTCTATTCATTTGAAAAGGACAAAATGCCACTTATGTCAGTCAACTGGCAAAAACAGTCACTTAAATTTCCTTCTGAATTTAATTTAAACATTTTAACCAAGTCTATAACTATTTTTTGTGATGTCAAGTTTTACTGGTTTTAGTTATTTATTTTATTTTTTGCACTTTATATATATATGCATCTGCAGAGCAATTCTTATTGTGGCTTTTAAGGCTTTTATTATTATTAAAGCTTTCTTTTTTTCATGTGTCAAATACTCATTTGTTCATTTTACACATTTTAATTATAATTTTATGTTGAAATGTTGGAGAATATCTAGAAGGTTACTAAAATTGCTAATATTAAAAACTCTGAACTATATTGTAATTGCAACTCAACAAGCTCAGCTTGTGTTTACAAAATATCCATTTTTATCGCACTGGTAATTCTACGTAAACATTGATCTTTGTGTAGTATTATTCATCGTTTGAGACTATGCATGCACTGAGACACATACTAGGTTTTATTTCATGCCGCGTACATTCAATTTTATTTACTAATTTTTGAGTATATGCAGTCTAAAAGAAAACTTATAAACAAAGTTTTAAATCCCACACAACACATCCTGTACACTGACGTTAATACTCATAAATCAGCAACTGTGACAGCTGTAAAAACAAAGCAATACAGATTCAACACTGTTCAGAAATTTTACTTCATTATCTCATTCGTCGAGAACAATTTCCATATTTTAACGTGAGAAAAATATTAAAGGATATAGTATCATTAAAGTACGCGAGAGAGTCACCGACAAAACATTAATACGAAGCTACGTATACACTGATAATAAATGTAAGAGGAAACCATGAATTGAAAATTTGTAAATTCTTTTAAAATTTTTGATTCGATAGATTCATATTTCACAGTAAACTGTCATAAACAATAGGCTTAGATTCTCACCTCTTAGACGACATTATCGAAAAAATCGAAAATCATTAACATAGTTTCGAAACAGTATAGAACATTCCCACCTAAAGTTGACATGAGCGTCTCTAGCCAAACCCATTACCCTTCATTTTATTTCTTTGGATCATAATCCAATAAATTCATATTTAACCGTTCACTCTCCTCTGAAATTTACTAAAAATATAGCAATTGAAAGATGTGTTGCCATTTTAGATGCTAAATTTATAATATAAACACATCAAAAACATGGAGGAAGAAATGAGTCTAAAATCGTTATCTGATATTTTGGAATTGCAATCAGCAATGTAGAGAAAGATGTTTGTCCTAAAATGTAAGCTAAAGAGTGTCTAAAATAAAATGTAGAAACAGCAGCAAACAGCAAACTTGCCAAGACACTTGCCAGCATTGCCAAGCCAAATGTCAAGCTTTATTTAACCCATTCCTGCCTGGATATTTTTGCGACTTTCTTCGATTTTTGCTAACACCAGCAGTAATTGATAAATTTCTGATGTCAATTTTTTGAACAAGGGATGATTTCATTTAAAATCATTATGTATAAAAATTGAAATGTCAACATCCTACTTGGCCATATTGAAATATTTTGTGGAATTGAGGTTCAATACTCGCGAATAAAGGCTAGGAAAAATAAATAACGTTTTCGACTGATAGCGAAAATGCCGTCCCAAAAAAGGGCCGATAGGCATAAATGGGTTAAGCTTATATGCTGTCTGGGCAGTGAGGGTCATGGGGTCATAGCCCCCCCCCCTTCAAAATTTTGTTTTTCAAACTTTAGATTCTTATACTTCAAGATTTCATGCTTTCAATTCGCATTTTGAACAAATATAAACTCTAAAAAGTTCAATGGCCTCCTCTGAAAATTCAGTTTGTAGCAGTCTTTGTACTTTAGCGCACCTTGTTTTAAATCTCCCTTTCCCCCGGGGAACAGAGGGAGATGTCCACTGCCTCCGAAGGCATTCGTTGGTCGGGCAGTTTTCTCTGCGAGATCAAAGGAATTCCTATGTGCAAAAACAGAGGCATAGCTCTTATGTTTCGCAGTCCGCTGTGCAAGTGTAAAGAGCATGGTGAGGGAGTACATCGCTGACTTACACTTGCCTAGCCGCGATAGAGTATCACCTACCCATCCTCAGGCAGGATGCTAATTGATCATTTTCTCCAGGGAGGACATTTAAAATAAACCATTTTGTAAGAGGAAACATTTGGAAACAAATAAAAAAGGAGGGGAGGCATAGGCGCAGGGCCGTAGTGCTGGGGGCGCTATGGACGGCTCAGCCCCCCCCCTGGAAAAACCTAAGCCCCCCCCCCCTAGAGCAATTAACAGGCACCAGGAATACATTTTTTTAAAAAATAAGTTTTTACAGTATCTATCTCTATGTATAAAAATGAATATTTTCTGCTGTCAAAATGGAGTTTCACTAGTCTGCACATTGCAAACTCTTGAAACTTCGTAACTTTCAAGAGTTTTGCAATATTTGTCAATTTTTGCCCTTTATTTACTGTGTCTATGCACACAGTGAAAACAGCTTCTTAAAAAGAGTATGAGTGTTTTATATAGTGTCCAGTTTCGAATACTTCTGTGAACTTTTGCCAATTAATTTTCTCACAAATCCAGGGGCGGAACCAGAAAAACCATTTTGGGCGGGGGGGGGGGGGGGGGCTCCGTTGTCTATTAGAATGGTACATTGATTTTCAAATACAGTTTCTTTCAATGTATAACTACACATGGTATATCATAACTAAATAAGTAGTCTGATGCCAGGCTCGTCAAGAGAAAACTCGCATCCAATCCGGGGGGAGGGGAATCTGTGGAGCCCCCCACAGATCCCCCCCGGTCTTATCAAGTTGAGGCCGATTCTGATGAACCACTTTTCTATCTATTTCAATGGACGACGGGAGACTGAGATGGGAAAAAGTTTCTCCGTTGCTCTCGCCATTATGTGACAGGGGCGGTGTTTGTGGTTTAACACATTAATCTTTTGTTGGTAGATCCCGGCTGGCCATTAAAAAGTCGTAAAATTCGGCAGAAGATTATTCGCCATACTCCCTGTAGTGATGGCAAGACGTGGCTTATGAGCAACGGCCTTTATTCATGTTGTTCACGGGTCCCCAAATCAACATTTTAGTGTGTACAGAGTAGAATTGTTGAATGCATTATTAGGCAATGCAATCCCGATCCCGCGTGAACGGGATCTTGCGGGATCCCGCACAAATATTTGCGGGACTAGTCCCGAGGGATTTATACCGAGAAATAAATTATTTTTTATTAAAATTTCACGCCGCTTTCCCAATCAATAGACCGAAAATTTTTGAATAATCATGTCTCTTATCTAACAATAAACGAATCAATAATTAAAAATTTTAATTTAAAGTTTTTTTTTTTTAATTATCTTCTAATAAGAGTCTGGATCAAACATCTAAATTTAAACATCGTAATCTAAATTTTTCGCAAACTTCCCAGTCCCAAATGAACTGAAATATTTCATACTAATTTATCTCTTAGCGAACAGTTAAGAATTAATTATAAAAGTTTTTTAATTGTTTTTAATTCACACTTTTAATTATTTTACTAAAGTTAAATCTAGACTAGGAAATGATTCATTGGATTTGTTCGATTTTTTACGTTCTTTTTTCAGCAACTAAGAAAATAACGTAAGCATGTGAATGTATTTATAAATTGCAATTTTTAGTAAATTCCTATTTTTAGCAACTAACATAACTAATACTAATATATTAAGACATAACTTAGTATATCATTCTGAAAATCATAATTTTCATATTTCTGTAAGTTATTGTATAAATTATCTCATAAGATTAATTATTATTATTAAAGTTAGCTTCATAGTGCTTAAAATCTTACTTTTTTCTCTTTTCTCATTTGAAATGAAGCCCTAGCTAAATGAAATGTCAATCCCGCGGGATTGCGGGATCCCGCGGGATCAATAAATCTCAATCCCGAAATCCCGCAAGACGAAAAACAGTGCGGGATTGCATTCCCTATGCATTATTGAACAAATTTCACTGCCACCGAGCAATATACAGTGTTCACAGCATACATTTTTGTATTTCAGGATTGCAATAGGTTTTCCAGATTAAGTAATTCCCATCCTTTTCTGTGAGTCTCATAGTATACCAGCCTCTCGATTGCTATTTACAAGTCCGGGTTTCTTTGAAAAACCAGACCCCTATACACTGCCAGGCACTTGCTTTGTCTGATGTCTTAGAGTATATTTTAATTTTATAAGGAGGATTTGTACCTATACGTCTGAGACGCGTGTACAACTTTTGAGAGTAGTTAAAAGAATGAAAGCTGTACAGATTGGGGTGTGAGGAGGTTGGCTGTTCCTCTATGCTTCACCATCATTCAAAGCCGATGCTGATTGCCACTGCGTCTAACGCAGTGGCGGATTAATGTAAGTTTGTCAGCGGGGCGGTTAGGTAGAAGATTGACATATACATCCATTTTATGGAAGTAAAATAGGATCTTTTACATTAATTTCTTTTTTCTCGGGGGGCGGTCGCTCCCTCCGCCCCCCCTTTAATCCGCCCTTGGTCTAACGCGACTGCAGGGGGTAAGACAGCATTGTCCCGAATTTTAAGACTTTTTCATGACCATTTGGGTGTCCACCGACAAAAGATTTCTGCACTAAACCGCAAACCTGTCCCTACACAGTGGGGAGAGCAACGGAAGATTTTTTCCCTAATGTTTCCCGTTCTCCATTGAAATACAGTAGAACCTGCTAAAGTGACTACCTTGTTAAAGAGATTGATTGTCTATAGTGACCACTTTTATGCAATTTCACTTTACGATCATCACACTTTACCATCTTAACAAAAGTGGTCACTTTACAAAGTGACCAGTTTTGTTCTTCCCAAAAGTAGTCACCTTAGACAGTTTCTACTGTACATATAAAATGGGGGAACTGGGCTCCCCAACCTTTATTGTGAAGACGGCGAGTCAATAAAATTTGCCCCTCCTTCTGTATAGAAACAAAAGCTCCATCTTATTTTTGTAAGCGGAGAAATTATGCTAAGCCAGAAGTATTCAATAATTATTGATGTAAATATTTTTGTATAAGTAACGTACATGCAAATAATGTATATACACTGGTGTGCAAAACTTAAGCAGCAATGTAAATTTTAATCAGATAGCCATGAAATTGTAGAAAAGGGGGTTCTTGCGATCAGTACAATGAACACGCAATTCACTAGAAAGGTCATGCGTATGCAAATGCCCGGAACAAAACGTCACTGGGGACGCGAGCGTACGCAAAACGCTTGCGGTCGGCGCGCAACTCAAGGCTCTACAATAAAGAAAGGAGAGAGACGCAATTAAAGATATTCGCTGCAAAATTCAAGTGAGTTCTTTCGTGAATTACGGCTTGAAGAAATCACTTGGATGACTTCACACGTGGAAGAATGATCGGAAAGCTGAAGGAGGGGCATTTCACCGCTTCCCCACAATCCGGGAAACAGCAATCAGCAAAGGAGGAAGTGAGAAAATTTTTGGACTTCTCAAAGGACACAAATTCTATCACTTCTAGACGTGCCTTTGTCAGAATTTTCTCTCTGGCGATGGCGCACCCTCTCCAGCTTAGCCATCTCCTCCCTCAGAACTTTCACTCTCATTGTATCATGTTTTAGTAGGTAAACACTAGCGCGACTAGGACGAACGAGGCAACTAATGACCTTACAATAATAACACCTGTTTCTTTTGGCGATAGTCAGTCATTGTTTGGTAAATGAACAAAATCTCGCCATTTGTCGTCGAGCAAGTTTTGCCGAAATATCGTCAATTTGGCGCGAAAAACAATTTCGAATTTCGCATAACTCTAAAATTTTTAAACGTATAATGTTGAAATATTGTATTTAGAACTATTGTAACATCTAACTGTGCATCTTTTTCCTTCCTTGTACGTAGTATAAGGAAGTAATGTGATCCCGAAAAAGTTTGGAGGTCAAATTTCGACAAAAAAACCGATTTTGACTACCTCTAAATTTAATTTTAAGAATTTTTTCGATGCATCTCATCGTTAGGCTAGCATGCACGATCATATTAACGCGTCTGCAACTCATTTTGACCAGCGGCGAGTCTATTGTAGTCAGTTTTTCCATGCCGTCTGTACGTACGTACGTATGTATGTAACTCGCATATCTCAAAAACTATTGGTCGTAGAATGTTGAGATTTGATATTTAGGATTGTTCTATGATCTAGTTGTGCACCTCCCCTTTTGGTCGCAATCGAATGTATAGTTTATGTACAGGACCGCCCAAAAGATTCGAAATACATTACGCTCTATGGGCCGAAATTCATTAAACTCGCCTATTTTAAAAACTATTAGGCGTAAAATGTTGAAACTTCAAATTTAGGATAGTTGTAACATTTAGTTGTGCCCCTCTCCTTTTGGTTCCATTCGACTGGATAGTTTATTTACAGGACCGCCCAAAACATTCGAAATACATTACGCTCAATGGGCCGAAATTCATTAAACTCGCATATCTTAAAAACTATTAGGCGTAGAATATTGAAACTTTATATTTAGGATTGTTGTAACATCTAGTTGTGCACCTCCCCTTTCGGTTCCATTCGACTGGATAGTTTATCTACAGAACCGCCTAAAAGATTCGAAATACATTACGCTCTATGGGCCGAAATTCATCAAAGCGTTTTTTAGAGGTATTGGGCTATTTCAAATGACTCAGAAGTGATATATGCTGTAAAGAGTTAGAAAATGAATTTCTCCATTAAAAAAAGTGTCTTTATCATTTACAGTTCTGCTACAGGAACACTCAAAAGATTTCCAATACATTACGGTCAATGGCAGTTTTAGGGGCAGTCATCCATTTCAAGCACAATACCGTCCTACCACATGGTAATGGTCCGACCACGGTCACGTGCCTCCCTCAAGTAGAATGCCAAAAGTCGCCAAGCTTGGCGACTTTTGGTGTACGTGTGTGCATATTTAACTCTCAAATCTCAAAAATTATGAAATTTCATATATAAGATTGTTGTAACATCTAGTAGTGCATCTCGATTTTCGGTTCCAATATTCTGGAGAGTTTATTTACAGGACCACCGAAAAGAATTTCAGTACTTTAATGTCTATGGACATCTTCAATATAATACAATTGTAGACAGTCATTGTTTGGTACATGCCCAAAATCTCGCCGTCTGTCCTCGACCTTGGCGAGTTTTGCCGAAAGGTCGCCAAATTTGGCGATAGTCAGTCATTTGGTCCATGCCCAAAGTATCGCCATTTGTCATCGTTCTTGGCGAGTTTTGGCGAAATATCGCCAAATTTGGCGATAATCTGTCTGTTGGTCCATGCTTAATATCTCGCCAAATGTCGTCGACATTGACGAGTTTACGCAGAAATATTGCCAAATTTGGCCCCAAAAATTATTTCGTATTTTGTATAACTCTAAAACTTAGTAACCCGTAGAATTTTGAACTTTTGTATTTAGAACTATATTATAATATCCAACTGTTTTCAATATCTTTCTTGACAGCGATCGACTGGGAATTTATTTACAGGGTGAGCCAAATGACTTTAAATACATTAAGGTGTATGGATGCATTCAATTCATTGAAAGTCCTTGGTCAATGACTACTTTGGCTATCCCCAAAATCTCGCAAACTATCTCAAGTTTGTCGGCTTTTGGTGAAATATCGCCAAATAAAGTGTCAGAAGGAAATCTTTCAAATTGAACTCAGCTTGGCGATATCGAAATATTTGGCTAGAAATCGCTAAACCTTACTATTATTGATATTTTATCTCTTTCAAACAAATAAGTTTAGAGGAAGTGCGTAGAAAACATTTTTGATTTAATAGACGTGCAAGGAAGTCATGTGTTGGACACATCAGATTTTTTTTTTATTGCAATCGACTGGGTAATTTATTTACAGGGTCAGCCAAATGACTTACGTTAAGGTGTACGGATGCATTCAATTCATTGAAAGTCTGTGGTCAGTGACTCCTTTGGCTATCTCCAAAATCTCGCAAACTATCTCAAACTTGTCGGCTTTTGGCGAAATATCGCCAAATTAAGTGTCAGAAGTAAATCTTTCAAACTGAACCCAGCATGGCGATATTTATTTTTTTATTTGCCAGGAGAGGACAGCTCGCGTCACTGAACATGTCGCTTAGAGCTACGTATACGTCCTACCTGGAATTTCCCACCACAATTTGGAACCTCATCAGAAGGTGGGGGACTTCTGAATATTGGCACCTCTCGGAAACTGCTAGCGACCGCCGAGAGGACTTTCGGAACTAGAGATTTAACGTGCACGTACACCGCATGTGCACGGTGGTCTTTAGTGGTACGCCGGTATCGAATCAGCTTGGCGATATCGGAAGAATTTGGCTTGAAATCGCAATCAATTTTGAAATCAATTCATTGAAAGTCTTTGGTCAATAACTACTTTGGCTATCCCCAAAATCTAGCAAACTATCTCAAACTTGTCGGATTTGGTGAAATATCGCCAAATTAAGTATCAGAAGGAAATCTTTCATATTGAACCCAGCTTGGCGATATCGGAAATATTTGGGTAGAAATCACTAAACCTATAGTATTACTTCAGTCTTATATCTCTTTTAAACAAAATAAGTTTAGATGAAGTGCGCCGACTATATTTTTGATTTAATAGACGTGCAAGGAAATCATGTGTTGTCCACATCAGATTTGTTGAGATACTTCTCTGTATCTGGGAAACACAAAGCGAGATGTTCGCTGGCAGGGCAGTTTTTTTCTGAGAGATCAGTTGAATCTTGCAAATAGGAATAAGTCTCTCTCATCTTTCGCACGCTGGCGCGCTATTGTATATTGCCATTTGAGTTAGGGCAGCGCAAGGAAGCATCGCGCTGTCTTTTGCTTGCCTTTCTGTGCTTGCATATACCCAACCTTAGGAAACTTAAATCATATGCCTTGGACAGGATTTTGATGGAAAGCGTTTCATAATCGATGTCCGATGCATGCAACTCATATTTCTCTAGCTTCAATTTAAATTTCCTTCTCCCCTTTTTTTCTTTAAGCATTGGAAGATTCTCCACGTTGCAATTCCTTTTTCTCAGTTCGGGAGCTCTCTATTACCCTTATGCAGTTGTACAATGCCCATCCTTAAGGAGAGTTTCTGAATTGGTCTTTTCCAATATTGAGGGGGGGGGGGATTCAACGTAAAATTTACCACACGATTGTTCGACACTTTCAGTACTCAAGACTGTTTTCCGCCTCCTAAAACGTGTAAAAACTGATTTTAACATTTTTTTTTTCCCCAAAGGAGCTTGAAATTTAAATAAATAATTTAAATATATATATATATATATATGTGTGTGTGTGTGTGTGTAAACGGTTTAGTAGTTCTCTTAGATGAAATGCTCTTAGTACGTAATGTAATTTTATCAGTGTCCCTAAAGAACTATTGGTATGCATAAAGGTAGCTTATAATACTCAGGAATGGCGCAGGTTTATAATCGTGAAAATAGTTTTAGAATCGGTTCAATAGTTACAGAGATGCCCTTACTGCGTTATTTATTAGGATTATTTTCAGTGTCACTGTAAAAGAACTATTTATGTAATATAAATGAAAGGTAGCCTATAATACTTAGGAATAGTGTAGCTTTCTATCGCTGAAGAGTGTTTTAGAATCGGCTTAGCAGTTACAGAGATACCCGTAGAGCGTAATGCAATTCTATGAGTGTCAGTGTAAAATAACTATTTTTGTTATATTTAAGCCCCAGAACAGCGGGTTGCCCCTAAAATTCGTGACAATACATACAAACATTGACATTTATAATATTAGTAGCTATTAGAAATTTGTCGAAGGATCGCCTTAAAGAGCGAATTTTGATTACGTCATAGGAATACAGTTGAATCATTAGACTATTACGCAATATTAATGCAGGAAAACGGAATTTATATCCCATTGGAAAAATCGCGCCAAATATCGAAATATCGCGAAGCCTGGCGACTTTTCGGCGAAATATTGCCAAGTTTGGAGCCGAAAATAAGTCTCAAAAAGTGACGTCAGCTAAGCTCTAATATCAATATTTCTCGAGATTTTAGAAAACCCTGTGTTAACCAATGGAGAAACCCAAAACTCCATATCTCCCGTTCTAGGTAACCGATTTTGATGCAACAAAATACAAAATTTAATTATTTGACCTGTAGAATACAAATTTTAAGCTAGTTTACCCATGGAACTGCGGGTTAGCCCAAAAATTCGTAAAACTATACTACTTAGGAATAAAATCTTTCTATTATTGAAAAAAGTTTTTGATTCGGTTCAGTAGTCACAGAGATAGTGGCTTCGTCGGGATTCGATTCTTAGGTTCGTCGTTCTAAAGTCCAGTGTATGTAGAAAGTTCTAGTAAAAAGTCCATTTGTCAGGATGGAACACAAATTTTATTGCTTCTAGAACTTCGTCGAACAATCAGCTGTACAAAATTCACAGGCACTAACGGCCAGTAGCTTGTTTATAGTAGTCTGCTCAGTACAGAAGCCTTCATAGATGCTGTATTTCTTACAAAAAATAAAATACTTTCCACTGGCAAAAATTCAATGAAAAGTTACAAAGGAAATTATAAACAGTCCCTCAGGACTCAGCAATGAAGAATTTACACTGTGTAATCAAAAACAAGCTTCTAAAAACAAGCAAAATATTGCTTCAAATAGCACAATTTACAGAGTAATTCATCGAACTCAATTAGCGTTCGAGTATAACTATCTCTGGTGGCCTCTCCTGCCTCTATTTATAGGTGACGCAGAAGCTAAGCGAAAATTCTGGTAGGATCTATACCTCGAAGAACCCCCATAAAGCTCGGATTTTGATTATGTCATGAAAATGGAAATGAGTAATACTAAGCTACAGCCCAATATTAATGCAGGGAAACAAGCATTACAGGCCCCTTTGGTAAAATACCAAATGACCGAAATGTCGCCAGGTATGGCCAGGGGCTGATTATCAAAAAGGCTTGGGAAGCTTGAGCTTCCCCTCAGAATTTGAAGGGGGGCCCAAAAATGACTGGAAAACTGCCAAAATTCAAAATTGTGTTTTTAAATGCATCTTTTAAGTTATTGTAAAGATTCTTTTGTTTTGAAAATTTGCGCAAGCAACATGAAATATACACTACTTTAGTACAACTTAAGATTTGGCCTAAATTGACTACAATTTGCAATATTTAATTAATACTCTTAATCAGGGGCGTAGCCAGAAATTTTTCATGGGGGGGGGTTTACGACTACTACAACTCATATATATGTATACGTGTGTGTGATAATTTAATGAAGAATATACATTTTGTATAGCAAAAAATTTCTCATGGGGGGGGTTATGACCCCCCTAACCCCCCCCCCTTGGCTATGCCCCTGCTCTTAATTGCATTGTACGACCATGATAATACTAGATTCAACAAGTAACAACCGTAGAATTTGATGCATTATTGATACAATAATTTTAAATGTCAGTGTGTGTGTGGGGGGGGGGGGGGATGATGAACACTAATCTGAATTCTGCTGGGCCCCTTTTCGTGATGTCATTTAATGCATTAGTGAGTTGTGTTACAAATGTACATAGATTTAGAAAAACTTTACTTTTCTCAACAAAAATCCGAGGAGGGGGCCCCAAAATGAGACTGAGCTTCCCCTCACTTCAAAGGTTAATCGGGCCCTGGGTATGGCGACTTTTTGGCTAAATATTGCCAAATTTTGCGCCAAAAATAAGTCCCCATAAGTAAAATCTGCAAATCTCTAGCATCAACATTTCTCGAGATTTCTAGAAAATTCTATGTTAACCAATGGGCAAACCCCTAACTCCGTACGTCGCGTTCTAATTCACTGATTTTGATACAACAAAATGCAAAATTTAATCATTTTACGCCTAGGATACGAATTTTAGAATAATTTTAATAACTGGGAGGCAGAACAAACCGAAATTCGTAACAATATACATACTGTTGCAGAAATACTCTGCTACTCCTGGGGTCCGTCGTTCTAAAGTCCAGTTGGTGTAGAAAGTTCTAGTAAATAGTCACATGTCAGGATGGAACACAAACTTTATTGCTTCAAGAACTTCGTCGAACAATCAGCTGTACAAAATTCACAAGCACAATCAAACAGTAATGTGCTTTTAACAGTCCGCTTAGATCTGAAGCTCTCACAAATGCTGTATTTCTCACACAAAATAAGTCACTTTCAAAGGCAAAAATTCGGTGGAAATATTCAAGGGATATCGTACACAATCCCTTAAGACACAGCAATGAAGAATTTGCACACAGCACTTTAAAAACAGCTTCGAAAAGTAAGCCAAAACACAGCTTCTATAGCACTATCAATTCAAAAAGCAAGCGTCTCACTCAGGAGCTCTTTTCAAATACGGGTGCTAACTCACACTGAACTGGGGCTTCTGAAGCGCTCCTATATAAAGCCGACGCAGAAGCTCCGAGCAGCTTCCAGAAAAGTCTATTTCTCGAAGATTCTACATAAAGTGGGAATTTTGATTACGTCATAGGAGAGAAATGTTAGGTTTTTATGTGTTTTTAATGCAGGAAAACAAACTTTCAGGCCCCATTGGGAAAATCGCGCCAAATGACCAAAATGTCGCCGAGCCTTGGCGAAAATAAGTTTGCCCCAAATAAGTCCCGAAGTGAATCACCGAAGTCCTAGGACGAATATTTCCCGAGATTTCTAGAAACCCCATAGAAAAACAAGGGGAAAACCGAAACCTCCGTATTTCCGGTTCTAGTGGACCGATTTTGATGCAACAAAAAGCAAAATTTAACTACACTCATGTCCATAAATTAAGGATAATGAAGTTCAGGCAAAGAAAGAGAAAGAAGCAAACAAATTTGACTTATTTGTAAAGTCTATTTATTAAACAAAAAGTAAAGAGCAAAAAAGATGCTATATGTTTGATATAATTAAGTAAAATTGCAAGTTTTAACCTCCCTTGACCAAATTTCAAAAATCTGATGTGTCCAACACATGACTTCCTTGCACGTCTATTAAATCAAAAATGTTTTTTACGCACTTCCTCTAAACTTATTTGTTTGAAAGAGATAAAATATCAATAATAGTAAGATTTAGCGATTTCTAGCCAACATTTCGATATCGCCAAGCTGAGTTCAATTTGAAAGATTTCCTTCTGACACTTTATTTGGCGATATTTCACAAAACCGAAACTGAGATAGTTGCGAGATTTTGGGGATAGCCAAAGTAGTCATTGACCACAGAATTTCAATGAATTGAATGCATCCATACACCTTAATGTATTTAAAGTCATTTGGCTCACCCTGTAAATAAATTACCAGTCGATTACTGTCAAAAAAGATATTGAAAACCGTTAGATATTATAATATAGTTCTAAATACAAAAGTTCAAAATTCTACGGGTTAAAGTTTTAGAGTTATACAACATACGAAATAATTTTTGGCGCCAAATTTGGCGATATTTCGGCGAAACTCGTCAATATCGACGACATTTGGCGAGATTTTAAGCATGAACCAACAATGACAGATTATCGCCAAATTTGGCGATATTTTGCCAAAACTCGCCAAGAACGATGACAAATGGCGATACTTTGGGCATGGACCAAATGACTGACTATCGCCAAATTTGGCGATATTTCGCCAAAACTCGCCAAGGTCGAGGACAGACGGCGAGATTTTGGGCATGTACCAAACAATGACTGTCTACAGTAGTATTATATTGAAGATGTCCATAGACATTAAAGTACTGAAATTATTTCCGGTGGTCCTGTAAATAAACTAGTAGATTGGAACCAAAAATCGCGAGATGCACAACTAGATGTTACAACATTCTTATATATGAAATTTCATAATAGTTTTTGAGATTTGAGAGTTAAATATGCACACACGCTACACCAAAAGTCGCCAAGCTTGGCGACTTTTGGCATAGTTCTTGAAGGAGGCACGTGACCGTGGTCGGACCATTACCTAACTTATATGGTAGGACGGTATTGTGCTTGAAATGGATGAATGCCCCTAAAATTGCCATTGACCGTAATGATTTGGAAATCTTTGAGTGTTCCCGTACAAACTTAAATGAAAGACACTTTTTTTTTAAAGGAAAATTCATTTTTCTAATACTCTTTTCAGCAATATACTTCTGAGTCGTTTTAAAAGCCCCAAAACCTCAAAAAAACCCTTTTAGAATTTCGGGCCATTGAGCGTAATTATTTCGAATCTTTAGGGGGTTCTGTAGATTAAAAATAT
>JAWZYV010014532.1:0-107153 GCA_038373885.1 Cheiracanthium punctorium | reverse complement strand
CCCTTCCGAGACTCGCCCGTCGGCCGCGATTGCGCCAAAATGGACTCGGTCTTGGCGAAAATCCTTCGTGAAAATGGCTCGCGAGTCGCAGCGTGTTCAGAGTATTGGAGCGCAAGTGAAGTAGACGCACGGCTTTGCTTTCCCTGGCTCTTCTGCTCCGTCAGCTTTGTTCCGTTTTCTTGGGGTCACCTTCACGCTAGCAGGAAATTGTCCTGGCCCTCTTAGACATCCGGAAAATCCAGACGCATACAAGAGTCGAGTTTTCCTTCAAACTGCTTGTACGCATCGGAATATCCAGGCAGGAAGTGCAGGCGAGGAAGGAGTTCGAGGTTCTGAAAGAATAAAAAAAACACAAATGAGTAGATAGCTTAGTTAATTGCGTGCATTGACGCCGGTCACCTGCCCCGTAAACACAAATATTTAAGGTTCTTTTAGAGCGTCCCTGCGCACAAGGTAACGAGCGCCATCTGGCCGACAAATTTGCCTCGGCGATCGCCTTACGATCCAGTGCGCGCTAACGGTGCTCGTCCGACGGCAGCTGCCTCCCGCAAAGTCCGAGAAGTGCGCGTCGGGCCCCTCGAGGCCGAGCGGGGCGAGGCGCGGACTCGCCGACGACGCAATTCGAGGACTTAGCGAGAGGGAAATGCCGGAGTTGCTCTCGGCTACATCTTGCAAGTCAGTGGAGGTGGCTGAAGACGTCGACAATCCGGAAAAAAGGTTTCGATTGCCGCCCTTCGCGTGGAACAGCGATCTGACCCTTCCGAGACTCGCCCGCGCGATCGCGCCAAAATGGACTCGGTCTTGGCGAAAATCCTTCGTGAAAATGGCTCGCGAGTCGCAGCGTGTTCAGAGTATTGGAGCGCAAGTGAAGTAGACGCACGGCTTTGCTTTCCTGGCCTCTTCTGCTCTTCCGTCAGCTTTGTTCCGTTTTCTTGGGGTCACCTTCACGCTAGCAGGAAATTGTCCTGGCCCTCTTAGACATCCGGAAAATCCAGACGCATACAAGAGTCGAGTTTTCCTTCAAACTGCTTGTACGCATCGGAATATCCAGGCAGGAAGTGCAGGCGAGGAAGGAGTTCGAGGTTCTGAAAGAATAAAAAAAACACAAATGAGTAGATAGCTTAGTTAATTGCGTGCATTGACGCCGGTCACCTTCACCATAAACGCAAATATTTAAGGTTCTTTTAGAGCGTCCCTGTGCACAAGGTAACGAGCGCCATCTTGCCGACAAATTTGCCTCGGCGATCGCCTTACGATCCAGTGCGCGCTAACGGTGCTCGTCCGACGGCAGCTGCCTCCCGCAAAGTCCGAGAAGTGCGCGTCGGGCCCCTCGAGGCCGAGCGGGGCGAGGCGCGGACTCGCCGACGACGCAATTCGAGGACTTAGCGAGAGGGAAATGCCGGAGTTGCTCTCGGCTACATCTTGCAAGTCAGTGGAGGTGGCTGAAGACGTCGACAATCCGGAAAAAAGGTTTCGATTGCCGCCCTTCGCGTGGAACAGCGATCGTGACCCTTCCGAGACTCGCCCGTCGGCCGCGATCGCGCCAAAATGGACTCAGTCTTGGCGAAAATCCTTCGTGAAAATGGCTCGCGAGTCGCAGCGTGTTCAGAGTATTGGAGCGCAAGTGAAGTAGACGCACGGCTTTGCTTTCCCTGCCTCTTCTGCTCTTCCGTCAGCTTTGTTCCGTTTTCTTGGGGTCACCTTCACGCTAGCAGGAAATTGTCCTGGCCCTCTTAGACATCCGGAAAATCCAGACGCATACAAGAGTCGAGTTTTCCTTCAAACTGCTTGTACGCATCGGAATATCCAGGCAGGAAGTGCAGGCGAGGAAGGAGTTCGAGGTTCTGAAAGAATAAAAAAAACACAAATGAGTAGATAGCTTAGTTAATTGCGTGCATTGACGCCGGTCACCTGCCCCGTAAACACAAATATTTAAGGTTCTTTTAGAGCGTCCCTGCGCACAAGGTAACGAGCGCCATCTTGCCGACAAATTTGCCTCGGCGATCGCCTTACGATCCAGTGCGCGCTAACGGTGCTCGTCCGACGGCAGCTGCCTCCCGCAAAGTCCGAGAAGTGCGCGTCGGGCCCCTCGAGGCCGAGCGGGGCGAGGCGCGGACTCGCCGACGACGCAATTCGAGGACTTAGCGAGAGGGAAATGCCGGAGTTGCTCTCGGCTACATCTTGCAAGTCAGTGGAGGTGGCTGAAGACGTCGACAATCCGGAAAAAAGGTTTCGATTGCCGCCCTTCGCGTGGAACAGCGATCTGACCCTTCCGAGACTCGCCGGTCGGCCGCGATCGCGCCAAAATGGACTCGGTCTTGGCGAAAATCCTTCGTGAAAATGGCTCGCGAGTCGCAGCGTGTTCAGAGTATTGGAGCGCAAGTGAAGTAGACGCACGGCTTTGCTTTCCCTGGCTCTTCTGCTCTTCCGTCAGCTTTGTTCCGTTTTCTTGGGGTCACCTTCACGCTAGCAGGAAATTGTCCTGGCCCTCTTAGACATCCGGAAAATCCAGACGCATACAAGAGTCGAGTTTTCCTTCAAACTGCTTGTACGCATCGGAATATCCAGGCAGGAAGTGCAGGCGAGGAAGGAGTTCGAGGTTCTGAAAGAATAAAAAAAACACAAATGAGTAGATAGCTTAGTTAATTGCGTGCATTGACGCCGGTCACCTGCCCCGTAAACACAAATATTTAAGGTTCTTTTAGAGCGTCCCTGCGCACAAGGTAACGAGCGCCATCTTGCCGACAAATTTGCCTCGGCGATCGCCTTACGATCCAGTGCGCGCTAACGGTGCTCGTCCGACGGCAGCTGCCTCCCGCAAAGTCCGAGAAGTGCGCGTCGGGCCCCTCGAGGCCGAGCGGGGCGAGGCGCGGACTCGCCGACGACGCAATTCGAGGACTTAGCGAGAGGGAAATGCCGGAGTTGCTCTCGGCTACATCTTGCAAGTCAGTGGAGGTGGCTGAAGACGTCGACAATCCGGAAAAAAGGTTTCGATTGCCGCCCTTCGCGTGGAACAGCGATCTGACCCTTCCGAGACTCCCGGTCGCCGCGATCGCGCCAAAATGGACTCAGTCTTGGCGAAAATCCTTCGTGAAAATGGCTCGCGAGTCGCAGCGTGTTCAGAGTATTGGAGCGCAAGTGAAGTAGACGCACGGCTTTGCTTTCCCTGCTCTTCTGCCTTCCGTCAGCTTTGTTCCGTTTTCTTGGGGTCACCTTCACGCTAGCAGGAAATTGTCCTGGCCCTCTTAGACATCCGGAAAATCCAGACGCATACAAGAGTCGAGTTTTCCTTCAAACTGCTTGTACGCATCGGAATATCCAGGCAGGAAGTGCAGGCGAGGAAGGAGTTCGAGGTTCTGAAAGAATAAAAAAAACACAAATGAGTAGATAGCTTAGTTAATTGCGTGCATTGACGCCGGTCACCTGCCCCGTAAACACAAATATTTAAGGTTCTTTTAGAGCGTCCCTGCGCACAAGGTAACGAGCGCCATCTTGCCGACAAATTTGCCTCGGCGATCGCCTTACGATCCAGTGCGCGCTAACGGTGCTCGTCCGACGGCAGCTGCCTCCCGCAAAGTCCGAGAAGTGCGCGTCGGGCCCCTCGAGGCCGAGCGGGGCGAGGCGCGGACTCGCCGACGACGCAATTCGAGGACTTAGCGAGAGGGAAATGCCGGAGTTGCTCTCGGCTACATCTTGCAAGTCAGTGGAGGTGGCTGAAGACGTCGACAATCCGGAAAAAAGGTTTCGATTGCCGCCCTTCGCGTGGAACAGCGATCTGACCCTTCCGAGACTCGCGCCGCGATCGCGCCAAAATGGACTCAGTCTTGGCGAAAATCCTTCGTGAAAATGGCTCGCGAGTCGCAGCGTGTTCAGAGTATTGGAGCGCAAGTGAAGTAGACGCACGGCTTTGCTTTCCCTGGCCTCTTCTGCTCTTCCGTCAGCTTTGTTCCGTTTTCTTGGGGTCACCTTCACGCTAGCAGGAAATTGTCCTGGCCCTCTTAGACATCCGGAAAATCCAGACGCATACAAGAGTCGAGTTTTCCTTCAAACTGCTTGTACGCATCGGAATATCCAGGCAGGAAGTGCAGGCGAGGAAGGAGTTCGAGGTTCTGAAAGAATAAAAAAAACACAAATGAGTAGATAGCTTAGTTAATTGCGTGCATTGACGCCGGTCACCTGCCCCGTAAACACAAATATTTAAGGTTCTTTTAGAGCGTCCCTGCGCACAAGGTAACGAGCGCCATCTTGCCGACAAATTTGCCTCGGCGATCGCCTTACGATCCAGTGCGCGCTAACGGTGCTCGTCCGACGGCAGCTGCCTCCCGCAAAGTCCGAGAAGTGCGCGTCGGGCCCCTCGAGGCCGAGCGGGGCGAGGCGCGGACTCGCCGACGACGCAATTCGAGGACTTAGCGAGAGGGAAATGCCGGAGTTGCTCTCGGCTACATCTTGCAAGTCAGTGGAGGTGGCTGAAGACGTCGACAATCCGGAAAAAAGGTTTCGATTGCCGCCCTTCGCGTGGAACAGCGATCTGACCCTTCCGAGACTCCGCGGCCGCGATCGCGCCAAAATGGACTCGGTCTTGGCGAAAATCCTTCGTGAAAATGGCTCGCGAGTCGCAGCGTGTTCAGAGTATTGGAGCGCAAGTGAAGTAGACGCACGGCTTTGCTTTCCCTGGCTCTTCTGCTCTTCCGTCAGCTTTGTTCCGTTTTCTTGGGGTCACCTTCACGCTAGCAGGAAATTGTCCTGGCCCTCTTAGACATCCGGAAAATCCAGACGCATACAAGAGTCGAGTTTTCCTTCAAACTGCTTGTACGCATCGGAATATCCAGGCAGGAAGTGCAGGCGAGGAAGGAGTTCGAGGTTCTGAAAGAATAAAAAAAACACAAATGAGTAGATAGCTTAGTTAATTGCGTGCATTGACGCCGGTCACCTGCCCCGTAAACACAAATATTTAAGGTTCTTTTAGAGCGTCCCTGCGCACAAGGTAACGAGCGCCATCTTGCCGACAAATTTGCCTCGGCGATCGCCTTACGATCCAGTGCGCGCTAACGGTGCTCGTCCGACGGCAGCTGCCTCCCGCAAAGTCCGAGAAGTGCGCGTCGGGCCCCTCG
Organism: Cheiracanthium punctorium; assembly: GCA_038373885.1. Lineage (NCBI taxonomy): Eukaryota > Metazoa > Arthropoda > Arachnida > Araneae > Cheiracanthiidae > Cheiracanthium > Cheiracanthium punctorium. The sequence continues at coordinate 102,042 of JAWZYV010014532.1, read as the reverse complement.
AGGCCGAGCGGGGCGAGGCGCGGACTCGCCGACGACGCAATTCGAGGACTTAGCGAGAGGGAAATGCCGGAGTTGCTCTCGGCTACATCTTGCAAGTCAGTGGAGGTGGCTGAAGACGTCGACAATCCGGAAAAAAGGTTTCGATTGCCGCCCTTCGCGTGGAACAGCGATCTGACCCTTCCGAGACTCGCCCGTCGGCCGCGATCGCGCCAAAATGGACTCGGTCTTGGCGAAAATCCTTCGTGAAAATGGCTCGCGAGTCGCAGCGTGTTCAGAGTATTGGAGCGCAAGTGAAGTAGACGCACGGCTTTGCTTTCCCTGGCTCTTCTGCCTTCCGTCAGCTTTGTTCCGTTTTCTTGGGGTCACCTTCACGCTAGCAGGAAATTGTCCTGGCCCTCTTAGACATCCGGAAAATCCAGACGCATACAAGAGTCGAGTTTTCCTTCAAACTGCTTGTACGCATCGGAATATCCAGGCAGGAAGTGCAGGCGAGGAAGGAGTTCGAGGTTCTGAAAGAATAAAAAAAACACAAATGAGTAGATAGCTTAGTTAATTGCGTGCATTGACGCCGGTCACCTGCCCCGTAAACACAAATATTTAAGGTTCTTTTAGAGCGTCCCTGCGCACAAGGTAACGAGCGCCATCTTGCCGACAAATTTGCCTCGGCGATCGCCTTACGATCCAGTGCGCGCTAACGGTGCTCGTCCGACGGCAGCTGCCTCCCGCAAAGTCCGAGAAGTGCGCGTCGGGCCCCTCGAGGCCGAGCGGGGCGAGGCGCGGACTCGCCGACGACGCAATTCGAGGACTTAGCGAGAGGGAAATGCCGGAGTTGCTCTCGGCTACATCTTGCAAGTCAGTGGAGGTGGCTGAAGACGTCGACAATCCGGAAAAAAGGTTTCGATTGCCGCCCTTCGCGTGGAACAGCGATCTGACCCTTCCGAGACTCCCCGTCGCCGCGATCGCGCCAAAATGGACTCAGTCTTGGCGAAAATCCTTCGTGAAAATGGCTCGCGAGTCGCAGCGTGTTCAGAGTATTGGAGCGCAAGTGAAGTAGACGCACGGCTTTGCTTTCCCTGCTCTTTCTGCTCTTCCGTCAGCTTTGTTCCGTTTTCTTGGGGTCACCTTCACGCTAGCAGGAAATTGTCCTGGCCCTCTTAGACATCCGGAAAATCCAGACGCATACAAGAGTCGAGTTTTCCTTCAAACTGCTTGTACGCATCGGAATATCCAGGCAGGAAGTGCAGGCGAGGAAGGAGTTCGAGGTTCTGAAAGAATAAAAAAAACACAAATGAGTAGATAGCTTAGTTAATTGCGTGCATTGACGCCGGTCACCTGCCCCATAAACACAAATATTTAAGGTTCTTTTAGAGCGTCCCTGCGCACAAGGTAACGAGCGCCATCTTGCCGACAAATTTGCCTCGGCGATCGCCTTACGATCCAGTGCGCGCTAACGGTGCTCGTCCGACGGCAGCTGCCTCCCGCAAAGTCCGAGAAGTGCGCGTCGGGCCCCTCGAGGCCGAGCGGGGCGAGGCGCGGACTCGCCGAACGACGCAATTCGAGGACTTAGCGAGAGGGAAATGCCGGAGTTGCTCTCGGCTACATCTTGCAAGTCAGTGGAGGTGGCTGAAGACGTCGACAATCCGGAAAAAAGGTTTCGATTGCCGCCCTTCGCGTGGAACAGCGATCGTGACCCTTCCGAGACTCCGTCGGCCGCGATCGCGCCAAAATGGACTCAGTCTTGGCGAAAATCCTTCGTGAAAATGGCTCGCGAGTCGCAGCGTGTTCAGAGTATTGGAGCGCAAGTGAAGTAGACGCACGGCTTTGCTTTCCCTGCTCTTCTGCTCTTCCGTCAGCTTTGTTCCGTTTTCTTGGGGTCACCTTCACGCTAGCAGGAAATTGTCCTGGCCCTCTTAGACATCCGGAAAATCCAGACGCATACAAGAGTCGAGTTTTCCTTCAAACTGCTTGTACGCATCGGAATATCCAGGCAGGAAGTGCAGGCGAGGAAGGAGTTCGAGGTTCTGAAAGAATAAAAAAAACACAAATGAGTAGATAGCTTAGTTAATTGCGTGCATTGACGCCGGTCACCTGCCCCGTAAACACAAATATTTAAGGTTCTTTTAGAGCGTCCCTGTGCACAAGGTAACGAGCGCCATCTTGCCGACAAATTTGCCTCGGCGATCGCCTTACGATCCAGTGCGCGCTAACGGTGCTCGTCCGACGGCAGCTGCCTCCCGCAAAGTCCGAGAAGTGCGCGTCGGGCCCCTCGAGGCCGAGCGGGGCGAGGCGCGGACTCGCCGACAGACGCAATTCGAGGACTTAGCGAGAGGGAAATGCCGGAGTTGCTCTCGGCTACATCTTGCAAGTCAGTGGAGGTGGCTGAAGACGTCGACAATCCGGAAAAAAGGTTTCGATTGCCGCCCTTCGCGTGGAACAGCGATCTGACCCTTCCGAGACTCGCCGTCGGCGCGATCGCGCCAAAATGGACTCAGTCTTGGCGAAAATCCTTCGTGAAAATGGCTCGCGAGTCGCAGCGTGTTCAGAGTATTGGAGCGCAAGTGAAGTAGACGCACGGCTTTGCTTTCCCTGCCTTCTGCTCTTCCGTCAGCTTTGTTCCGTTTTCTTGGGGTCACCTTCACGCTAGCAGGAAATTGTCCTGGCCCTCTTAGACATCCGGAAAATCCAGACGCATACAAGAGTCGAGTTTTCCTTCAAACTGCTTGTACGCATCGGAATATCCAGGCAGGAAGTGCAGGCGAGGAAGGAGTTCGAGGTTCTGAAAGAATAAAAAAAACACAAATGAGTAGATAGCTTAGTTAATTGCGTGCATTGACGCCGGTCACCTGCCCCATAAACACAAATATTTAAGGTTCTTTTAGAGCGTCCCTGTGCACAAGGTAACGAGCGCCATCTTGCCGACAAATTTGCCTCGGCGATCGCCTTACGATCCAGTGCGCGCTAACGGTGCTCGTCCGACGGCAGCTGCCTCCCGCAAAGTCCGAGAAGTGCGCGTCGGGCCCCTCGAGGCCGAGCGGGGCGAGGCGCGGACTCGCCGACGACGCAATTCGAGGACTTAGCGAGAGGGAAATGCCGGAGTTGCTCTCGGCTACATCTTGCAAGTCAGTGGAGGTGGCTGAAGACGTCGACAATCCGGAAAAAAGGTTTCGATTGCCGCCCTTCGCGTGGAACAGCGATCTGACCCTTCCGAGACTCCCCGGTCGGCCGCGATCGCGCCAAAATGGACTCAGTCTTGGCGAAAATCCTTCGTGAAAATGGCTCGCGAGTCGCAGCGTGTTCAGAGTATTGGAGCGCAAGTGAAGTAGACGCACGGCTTTGCTTTCCCTGGCTCTTTCTCTCCGTCAGCTTTGTTCCGTTTTCTTGGGGTCACCTTCACGCTAGCAGGAAATTGTCCTGGCCCTCTTAGACATCCGGAAAATCCAGACGCATACAAGAGTCGAGTTTTCCTTCAAACTGCTTGTACGCATCGGAATATCCAGGCAGGAAGTGCAGGCGAGGAAGGAGTTCGAGGTTCTGAAAGAATAAAAAAAACACAAATGAGTAGATAGCTTAGTTAATTGCGTGCATTGACGCCGGTCACCTGCCCCATAAACACAAATATTTAAGGTTCTTTTAGAGCGTCCCTGCGCACAAGGTAACGAGCGCCATCTTGCCGACAAATTTGCCTCGGCGATCGCCTTACGATCCAGTGCGCGCTAACGGTGCTCGTCCGACGGCAGCTGCCTCCCGCAAAGTCCGAGAAGTGCGCGTCGGGCCCCTCGAGGCCGAGCGGGGCGAGGCGCGGACTCGCCGACGACGCAATTCGAGGACTTAGCGAGAGGGAAATGCCGGAGTTGCTCTCGGCTACATCTTGCAAGTCAGTGGAGGTGGCTGAAGACGTCGACAATCCGGAAAAAAGGTTTCGATTGCCGCCCTTCGCGTGGAACAGCGATCTGACCCTTCCGAGACTCGCCGTCGCCGCGATCGCGCCAAAATGGACTCAGTCTTGGCGAAAATCCTTCGTGAAAATGGCTCGCGAGTCGCAGCGTGTTCAGAGTATTGGAGCGCAAGTGAAGTAGACGCACGGCTTTGCTTTCCTGGCTCTTGCTCTTCCGTCAGCTTTGTTCCGTTTTCTTGGGGTCACCTTCACGCTAGCAGGAAATTGTCCTGGCCCTCTTAGACATCCGGAAAATCCAGACGCATACAAGAGTCGAGTTTTCCTTCAAACTGCTTGTACGCATCGGAATATCCAGGCAGGAAGTGCAGGCGAGGAAGGAGTTCGAGGTTCTGAAAGAATAAAAAAAAACACAAATGAGTAGATAGCTTAGTTAATTGCGTGCATTGACGCCGGTCACCTGCCCCGTAAACACAAATATTTAAGGTTCTTTTAGAGCGTCCCTGCGCACAAGGTAACGAGCGCCATCTTGCCGACAAATTTGCCTCGGCGATCGCCTTACGATCCAGTGCGCGCTAACGGTGCTCGTCCGACGGCAGCTGCCTCCCGCAAAGTCCGAGAAGTGCGCGTCGGGCCCCTCGAGGCCGAGCGGGGCGAGGCGCGGACTCGCCGACGACGCAATTCGAGGACTTAGCGAGAGGGAAATGCCGGAGTTGCTCTCGGCTACATCTTGCAAGTCAGTGGAGGTGGCTGAAGACGTCGACAATCCGGAAAAAAGGTTTCGATTGCCGCCCTTCGCGTGGAACAGCGATCTGACCCTTCCGAGACTCGCCCGCGATCGCGCCAAAATGGACTCGGTCTTGGCGAAAATCCTTCGTGAAAATGGCTCGCGAGTCGCAGCGTGTTCAGAGTATTGGAGCGCAAGTGAAGTAGACGCACGGCTTTGCTTTCCCTGCTCTCTTCCGTCAGCTTTGTTCCGTTTTCTTGGGGTCACCTTCACGCTAGCAGGAAATTGTCCTGGCCCTCTTAGACATCCGGAAAATCCAGACGCATACAAGAGTCGAGTTTTCCTTCAAACTGCTTGTACGCATCGGAATATCCAGGCAGGAAGTGCAGGCGAGGAAGGAGTTCGAGGTTCTGAAAGAATAAAAAAAACACAAATGAGTAGATAGCTTAGTTAATTGCGTGCATTGACGCCGGTCACCTGCCCCGTAAACACAAATATTTAAGGTTCTTTTAGAGCGTCCCTGCGCACAAGGTAACGAGCGCCATCTGGCCGACAAATTTGCCTCGGCGATCGCCTTACGATCCAGTGCGCGCTAACGGTGCTCGTCCGACGGCAGCTGCCTCCCGCAAAGTCCGAGAAGTGCGCGTCGGGCCCCTCGAGGCCGAGCGGGGCGAGGCGCGGACTCGCCGACGACGCAATTCGAGGACTTAGCGAGAGGGAAATGCCGGAGTTGCTCTCGGCTACATCTTGCAAGTCAGTGGAGGTGGCTGAAGACGTCGACAATCCGGAAAAAAGGTTTCGATTGCCGCCCTTCGCGTGGAACAGCGATCTGACCCTTCCGAGACTCGCCCGCGATCGCGCCAAAATGGACTCGGTCTTGGCGAAAATCCTTCGTGAAAATGGCTCGCGAGTCGCAGCGTGTTCAGAGTATTGGAGCGCAAGTGAAGTAGACGCACGGCTTTGCTTTCCCTGCTCTTCCGTCAGCTTTGTTCCGTTTTCTTGGGGTCACCTTCACGCTAGCAGGAAATTGTCCTGGCCCTCTTAGACATCCGGAAAATCCAGACGCATACAAGAGTCGAGTTTTCCTTCAAACTGCTTGTACGCATCGGAATATCCAGGCAGGAAGTGCAGGCGAGGAAGGAGTTCGAGGTTCTGAAAGAATAAAAAAAACACAAATGAGTAGATAGCTTAGTTAATTGCGTGCATTGACGCCGGTCACCTGCCCCGTAAACACAAATATTTAAGGTTCTTTTAGAGCGTCCCTGCGCACAAGGTAACGAGCGCCATCTGGCCGACAAATTTGCCTCGGCGATCGCCTTACGATCCAGTGCGCGCTAACGGTGCTCGTCCGACGGCAGCTGCCTCCCGCAAAGTCCGAGAAGTGCGCGTCGGGCCCCTCGAGGCCGAGCGGGGCGAGGCGCGGACTCGCCGACGACGCAATTCGAGGACTTAGCGAGAGGGAAATGCCGGAGTTGCTCTCGGCTACATCTTGCAAGTCAGTGGAGGTGGCTGAAGACGTCGACAATCCGGAAAAAAGGTTTCGATTGCCGCCCTTCGCGTGGAACAGCGATCTGACCCTTCCGAGACTCGCCCGCGATCGCGCCAAAATGGACTCGGTCTTGGCGAAAATCCTTCGTGAAAATGGCTCGCGAGTCGCAGCGTGTTCAGAGTATTGGAGCGCAAGTGAAGTAGACGCACGGCTTTGCTTTCCCTGCTCTTCCGTCAGCTTTGTTCCGTTTTCTTGGGGTCACCTTCACGCTAGCAGGAAATTGTCCTGGCCCTCTTAGACATCCGGAAAATCCAGACGCATACAAGAGTCGAGTTTTCCTTCAAACTGCTTGTACGCATCGGAATATCCAGGCAGGAAGTGCAGGCGAGGAAGGAGTTCGAGGTTCTGAAAGAATAAAAAAAACACAAATGAGTAGATAGCTTAGTTAATTGCGTGCATTGACGCCGGTCACCTGCCCCGTAAACACAAATATTTAAGGTTCTTTTAGAGCGTCCCTGCGCACAAGGTAACGAGCGCCATCTGGCCGACAAATTTGCCTCGGCGATCGCCTTACGATCCAGTGCGCGCTAACGGTGCTCGTCCGACGGCAGCTGCCTCCCGCAAAGTCCGAGAAGTGCGCGTCGGGCCCCTCGAGGCCGAGCGGGGCGAGGCGCGGACTCGCCGACGACGCAATTCGAGGACTTAGCGAGAGGGAAATGCCGGAGTTGCTCTCGGCTACATCTTGCAAGTCAGTGGAGGTGGCTGAAGACGTCGACAATCCGGAAAAAAGGTTTCGATTGCCGCCCTTCGCGTGGAACAGCGATCTGACCCTTCCGAGACTCGCCCGCGATCGCGCCAAAATGGACTCGGTCTTGGCGAAAATCCTTCGTGAAAATGGCTCGCGAGTCGCAGCGTGTTCAGAGTATTGGAGCGCAAGTGAAGTAGACGCACGGCTTTGCTTTCCCTGCTCTTCCGTCAGCTTTGTTCCGTTTTCTTGGGGTCACCTTCACGCTAGCAGGAAATTGTCCTGGCCCTCTTAGACATCCGGAAAATCCAGACGCATACAAGAGTCGAGTTTTCCTTCAAACTGCTTGTACGCATCGGAATATCCAGGCAGGAAGTGCAGGCGAGGAAGGAGTTCGAGGTTCTGAAAGAATAAAAAAAACACAAATGAGTAGATAGCTTAGTTAATTGCGTGCATTGACGCCGGTCACCTGCCCCGTAAACACAAATATTTAAGGTTCTTTTAGAGCGTCCCTGCGCACAAGGTAACGAGCGCCATCTGGCCGACAAATTTGCCTCGGCGATCGCCTTACGATCCAGTGCGCGCTAACGGTGCTCGTCCGACGGCAGCTGCCTCCCGCAAAGTCCGAGAAGTGCGCGTCGGGCCCCTCGAGGCCGAGCGGGGCGAGGCGCGGACTCGCCGACGACGCAATTCGAGGACTTAGCGAGAGGGAAATGCCGGAGTTGCTCTCGGCTACATCTTGCAAGTCAGTGGAGGTGGCTGAAGACGTCGACAATCCGGAAAAAAGGTTTCGATTGCCGCCCTTCGCGTGGAACAGCGATCTGACCCTTCCGAGACTCGCCCGCGATCGCGCCAAAATGGACTCGGTCTTGGCGAAAATCCTTCGTGAAAATGGCTCGCGAGTCGCAGCGTGTTCAGAGTATTGGAGCGCAAGTGAAGTAGACGCACGGCTTTGCTTTCCCTGCTCTTCCGTCAGCTTTGTTCCGTTTTCTTGGGGTCACCTTCACGCTAGCAGGAAATTGTCCTGGCCCTCTTAGACATCCGGAAAATCCAGACGCATACAAGAGTCGAGTTTTCCTTCAAACTGCTTGTACGCATCGGAATATCCAGGCAGGAAGTGCAGGCGAGGAAGGAGTTCGAGGTTCTGAAAGAATAAAAAAAACACAAATGAGTAGATAGCTTAGTTAATTGCGTGCATTGACGCCGGTCACCTGCCCCGTAAACACAAATATTTAAGGTTCTTTTAGAGCGTCCCTGCGCACAAGGTAACGAGCGCCATCTGGCCGACAAATTTGCCTCGGCGATCGCCTTACGATCCAGTGCGCGCTAACGGTGCTCGTCCGACGGCAGCTGCCTCCCGCAAAGTCCGAGAAGTGCGCGTCGGGCCCCTCGAGGCCGAGCGGGGCGAGGCGCGGACTCGCCGACGACGCAATTCGAGGACTTAGCGAGAGGGAAATGCCGGAGTTGCTCTCGGCTACATCTTGCAAGTCAGTGGAGGTGGCTGAAGACGTCGACAATCCGGAAAAAAGGTTTCGATTGCCGCCCTTCGCGTGGAACAGCGATCTGACCCTTCCGAGACTCGCCCGCGATCGCGCCAAAATGGACTCGGTCTTGGCGAAAATCCTTCGTGAAAATGGCTCGCGAGTCGCAGCGTGTTCAGAGTATTGGAGCGCAAGTGAAGTAGACGCACGACGTAAGCTGACTTACCTGGAAAACTCCGCGTATTTATAATCCCGCTTTTCAAATTCTACGAAGACGACCTTTACAATACATGGAGATATTTAAATCTTCCCTGAAAAGCTTTTGGACATTTGTTCTCCCTCTGATTTCTATTCCGAGGATAAGACTCGTAGGCCAACCAAACAGCCACCTTGTCTGAAAAATTATGAATTTAAGAAGATAATATTGCCTCATCTAAATTGCACCGTTTCAGATAATTATTTTAACATGTGTATTAATAGATTTTTTTTTTCGTACACATTTTTTTCATGTGTTAAGAAATCCAAAAGTATAAAGAATTATTCTTTCTTTTGTTTCTTTTTTAATGCAGATTGTCCTCTTGTCTCACTACTGTGCTATGCTAAACACATTATCTTTCGTTCAGTGCTTGGAACAGACATGTAGCGGCATCTGCTGTGGCCAAAAAAAGTACGTGTTTTGTTTTACAAAAGGATAGGAGTCTGTGACGAGTTATTCAATCAGGCCCGGACCGGCTCTATTGGAGGCCCTCGGCTAGAGATTTAATAGGGTCCTCTTCAGGAGACGTTTTATCGATTTGGGAGCCCTGGGCAAAAGCTTCATTTGGGGGCCCCCCTCTTTCGAAAACTTTTTCAAAATTTACAAATTTTTAAAGAACAATTTGGGGGCTCGGGCGCTTGCCTCGAACGCCCTCCCAGAAATCAGGCCCTGCTCCTTACTGAGGAATTTACAGGGAATAAAATATTAGAATCTATATAAATAAAACAGAGTGTAAACTGTCCGTTTGTCTGTCTGTGTCTCGCGTAGCTCCGAAACGGGTGATCGTAGACCTACCCAATTTGGTACGGAAATTCTCCAAGACGGGTCTCGACACACCTCGAAGCGATTTTTTCGAAATTCGAATTAGAAAATGTTTTATTTTATGTTTTGTCCGATTTTTAGCGATTTTTCTTGCGTAATACATAATAACGCCGGTAATTGCGCTCGCAAGAAAACGATATTTAATTCATTGTATAGAGGAGAACATTTTCTTTTAAAAACTGTTTGTTCGGACTGTGTAACATAATTTGCAGATGTTTGGGAATTTTTCAAATAAAATTAAATTTGACGCTGACTTTCAAAAAATATTTTTAAAACTGTTGCATCTTGAATTCTATCTGTCATAACTTTTTTATATTTGAACAAAAGACGGAGCACACAATTCGCCCACTTTTAAAAGAAGAACGGGGGAAAAATATAAATTAGGAGAATTTTTACGAATTTTTAAGTAAAGAAGGATTTTCATTTCAGTAGTACCTGCTTATGAGTTTCGGTTTGATATCTTGCGGTTTGGTTGTCATGGATACAGTAACAATGATTAAAACTGCCAGTTGAAAAAAATAAATAAAAACGGGTCCCGCGAGCAGACGATTTCTTTGCTTGGCTCGATTTCCTTTTATAAATACTGGATTTATTTGTGAGAAGAAAATTAAACGGCACAATCTAGAAAAACAATTTTAAAGCCCTTATAAATAGCGCAGTCTTATTTCTTATCTCTTTTCTTTTTGTAAAGGGTTCCAAGAGAGGGTGACGTATTTTTAAAATTAAAAAAATGTCCATTTCATGTAGTGTCTGAGGTATTTAACGCTAAAACGTGAACCTAAAAGACAGCATGTCTGCGGAAATAAGACATTTTGAAAGTGAGAAGTTCACTGCAAACGGTCCATTTTTACTTTTTTGATACCGAATGACGCTGACAGTTTTTTTTTTTTTTTGTGTGTGTGTGTGTCATTATATTGCAGTGATCTCAGGTTATTACATATATGACGCAAATTTTAAGTCAAGAGTGAAATAATTTTGCTTTTTCTAGATTCCACATCACTGGAATTATTCGAATTACACATGTGAGGAAATTTTTCGTTTCCTACCGTGCGAAGAACGGGCACGCAGCTAGTATGTAATATTTGAAAATTATAGGCTTACGCACCTAAAAATCCCATTTAACTATTTTAGAGATTTGGGGGGGGGGGCTTGCGTCGCGGGGTTTCTGGGATCCTCCGCTGCGTCACTGCGTAAGATTGCTGGAAAATAATCAAATTACACTTATTATAAAGTCGCATATCCACTTTTGAATGCCTCATCGGGGCCCCCTTGGGCCGGGGGGCCCTCGGCGATCGCCGACCTGGCCAGTCCGGGCCTGTATTCAATTGATTTGTGTTTATAAATGAATTAAATTGAATTTGTGTAATCATGTGTGTGTAGCTTTCATCTTCCATTTAGAAAAATCTGTCCCTTGAAATATATTTCTTTCAACTCTGATTTTGTTAATGTTACACTTAATTTATTAAACATTTTACTGTTTTTTCTAATATCTCCATGTATTTTATTATCGTCAAAAGAACTAAAAAGTAAATTACTTACACAAATCTTTAGTAGATCCCAACTCTAGTTCTAGTTCGCGTACTGCTTAGACAACCTTCATCATTTGATTCAAAACTAAACACGTTTCATTAACAATCTCTGTACATAATAAAATAATTTTCAAATACAGAAAGTTTTTTTTTATTAATTGTCAAACGGCAATTTCTTTTAAACGACGAAAACACAAATGGTTACATTCAATTTAACAACATCGTAGTACATACCAGTAGGAGTGACAAGCACTCGTACTAACCACGGTGAAGGATACAATCAGAATTAAGACTGAATATGGTTCTAAATGTAAGGAACAATCACACAGTACTGAATGCAATTTACAAATATAAAAATTTTCATTTAAAGAAAAATTTAAGTAAGAGGCAAAAAGTTATACTAGAAAATCATGAATAATTTATTGCAAATATTACATTTATTAAACATCACACAAAACTTTCAAATCTGATAATTATATTGATTTTAGAGACTATGACAAGACTCCGCTTGTAGATTGACAAGGTATTCCTCATAAAAAGAATTGATGCGGTCACAGATTTCATCAACCTTACAATGGACTAAAAATCTATTAGGTTGTAACGAAAGTTTCCCGCCACCGCAAACATCGTCAGCACACAGTTCGCGTTGGCGTATTTGCTCATATTTCGTCAAACGATTTTTGGCATTTGAAAGAAAGAGGCTTACTTTATAACACTGTGTTGTGAAATCTGTAAAGAACATAGTTATAAAATATAGTATTAAAAGTATAAGGTGTCCCAAATGCAACTATATCACTCTAGCGGATTAGAACCATCATTTACTTCCACTTCTGCTGCAAAAAGTCAGCTACATAATATCAACAAATTATGAGTACAGCTTTAAGTACTATTGTTGTATCATGTGACACTGTGCGGATTTGGTATCGAAAGTTCAAAAACAGTTATCTAAAGAGTTAGAAGTTAGTTTTTCAGGCAGATATGGCGGAAAACTTTCGTTACAACCTGATATTAACAGGTAATAGGGCTTCCATAAACAGTGTTTGTACACCCTCAGTGAAACCTGGAAAATTCAGGGAATTGAAAATTAGCTCTTAAAATTAAAGGAAAATTTCATGGAAAAATGTAATTTCCTTTAAAAACCTGAAAATCAACCCTGGAATTTAAAGAAAATTTACCCCCATTTTTTATTTTTACGACCTCCACCCATTTAATGGCTAACTAGTTCCTTAATGATGGACTCACACAGTCAGAAATGGATGCATACAAGATGAATCATCTACCACATACAACTGCTTAAGACGAATGGCACACTTGCTTCTCATTTTGTTTCTGCTATTCTGAGCATTTGTGATTGCTCCCATTTCTCAGTGGGTTTGGTTAAATTAAGAAGGGGCTACTCTTTGTATTGTGTACTGTGCACAAAGTTAGATTGTGTAATACTTTTATCATGTGTATAGGAACACTGCTGATGTTTGCTAGAATACAATGTATAATGGTAGTCATAGTGTAAAATATGTCATTGTTTATGCATAGAATTGCTTGGTTACTAAGTTCTAAAGAATATTGAAATTTTTACCAATAGCCTTGTATACTGACAAGTATAAAAAACTTATATTGGAACTATCAGTCATCACGTGGTTCCGAAAATTCCTTTTCACTCCTCTAAAGCTCTTGCATAATTCCTGATTTTTTATAAGTCAAATTTAATATGAAACATGTAATCCATTGTTTATGATATAATTGAGGAGGTGCTTAATTTTGATTACCATAATGCTACCATAATTTCATTACCTTAGAGTGGGGTATAAATAAAAAGTAGTTACTCAGTAATTTTTGTTTATTTTTTGCGATAACCCCAGTGGCAGAATTTTGTCATGCTTTCTGCGACAACCGGCAAATACAAAATTTTTTCAGCAGCTCAATACATAGGCGTAATCTGGGTGGGGGGGGGGCAATTGTCCCTGCAGTTGTAAAAATTGCCCCCCTAGTCTAAAAAGTCAGGGGGCAAAGTTATGATTTTGAATCCAAATCATGCATTTATAACCCAAATATACTGTCAGATTAAAAAAAAAAAATCCCCTGCAAAAATCAACAAAAGAAAAGAGTCACAGAAGTTTTTCAACCCAACAGGAACGATGGCTGATTCTACCAAATGGCCAAGCTAGATAATTTCTCAGGAAAGCAAAAATCAAGGGGTAGCGATTTTAAACTTGTCTGAAATCAATTGTTCAGCGTTAGAAAAAAAGACCTGTTGCTGTAAATAGTGAGCAAAAAGAGGTCATTTTCACAGGCAATGCCGCAATTAGAGTTTATGTCATCCGGGGCAAACCATAATTAGTGTCGTGTGCATGGGCGCCCATAGTAATTTTTCTAAGGGGGGGCAAACTTAAAAAAAATTTCTAAAGGGGGGGCAAATTTCAAACTTTTAACAAATTTAGTTCTGTTTTTGCCATTTTTTAACATAATGAGACATTAACTTAAAACTTTAGGGGGGAAGTTCCCTACCTTGCCCCCCCCCTTATGGGCGCCCATGGTCGTGTGCTCCCTCGTATGGAGCCGCGCCCCATCCCAAGAAACTATAACTGATTTTGGCGTTCTATTTAGAATGTCTCCCGGTGCTTGTCCCCGCTTGCCCCCCTTTAGTTGCCGCCCTGTCACAGGTTGGGGCCAGTTTCTCATTTATATTTTAACGAACCTAATTTTGGTGTTTGAAGGTCAGTAGCAGAGAAACAACATATTTTTATGATCGGGCACAACTTACTTGACTTGACAGACGACTAATTGTGAATTCAAATGCGACGCAGTTTAAGAGAACAAGAAACGGTCTGCGATTTTATGATTTATATCTGCTGCCAGGGGCAACTAGGGGCACGTGCCCCAGACTTGGTAGGGGGCTCCAAAATAAGTTATGGTTCCATGGGAGGGGGCCGTTCTAGTTGGTTCGTCGAGAGAGATAAACTCTAGTTGCAGTACTATCTAAGTCAGTATTTCGATACCTTTAACCTTTTTAGATTTTCATGCATTAGAAAAATATAGCAACAAATCACCTCATTACTTCCTACTAAGAGCGTAGCTCCCGGACAAAACGGAGAAGCAACGTTCGACACAGAAGGGGAACCTTCACTGCTATTGTTTATAACTAGGCTTGTCAGATTTCAGAAACATTCAACCGGGACACCGGAATGCCCCCAGTGTCACGGGTATTCAAGGGTACATTGGCCCGACCTGTGGCTGAACGCGTTTGCGCTGTCAAGTGGGAGACGGAAGATGCCTGTTTCAAAACCAGGTCGAGTCCGCCGACCTAACCGTTCGGAGTTTCCCGTGGTTTTCTACAAAACTTCGCGTAAATACGGGTTAGGATGCCTTAGAAAGTCCACCATGGAGGGAAATCTCCTCCCCTCGGTCCAGATTCCTGGCCGTAACACTACATTTACATTTTCTCTTCAAGGGTACACACTTTTGTGGGTTTTTGAGTGTTTTAGAGGATAGTTTATTCTCAATACTATAAATTATTTCTTACATGTTAACATTTATAAGTTGCTTAAGTAAAGAAACACTTTAAATGAGGAATAAAAATTTGAACAATACTTATTAGCACACCATCACTCACAGTTTCACTTTTTATACAAAACAGTGAAACAAATGGCAAAGCAATTATCCTTAAAAATCCTTCACAGTTAATTATGTTTAGACTTTTTTGTTCATCTATAATCCAATTTAATTTTTACCGGGACGTGAAGTAAACCGGCCGGGACACCGGGATTTTGTCTGCAAACCGGGACGTCTGGCAAGCGTATTTATAACGATCTGCTGATGTGCATACATGGGCGCCCATAGTAATTTTCTAGAGGGGGGGGGGCAAATTTCAAACTTTTAACAAATTTAGTTCTGTTTTTGCCAATATTAACATCATGAGACATAACCCTAAAACTTTAGGGGGGGCAAGTTCCATACCTTGCCCCCCTTATGGGCGCCCATGTGTGCATATAATTCTATTTTCTAGCATTTAAAAAAATCGTTTAAAAATGTAGCTAAGATAATATCTCAGAATATTAGTTTTCTTTAGAGTATATGTACATTCACCTAATTTATATACCTCGCCCCCTTTTTTTTTCGTGAATACGTCTTCAACTCAATAACTTACATAATTTATCAGGGGTCAATCCAGGAATATTTTCCAGGGTCCCATTTTTGTAAAAACTGCCTATTGTTGTGAATTTTAAAGCTTAATTTTGTGAATTTCAGACCTTCTTTTTGTGAATTTTCAAACCAAATTTTAATAAAAGTCACTTTTTTTTTTGTTAACTGATGAAACACATTAAAATGTAGGGTAAAATGCCAATGAAGGGCAGTTTTAATCGACTGTATTTTTGTGAAGGGGTTCTGTTAAAATCGATTGTAATTTTGTTAAAGGGCCACAAAACGAACCCAGTGTTTGTTTGTATCGACGCCTGTCTCCCGCTTATGCCGAACTTTTGATTAATGAAGTCACGCTAAAAGTCGTTCCAGCTCTTCAAATTATTAAATATATTTTTCCACATTATTTTTCTAAAAATATTTACAATATCAACCCCCCCCCCCAAAAAAAAAAAAAAATAAATAAATAAAAATAACGTAAAGTCCAAGTCAAGGAAAAACATGAACATTGAGCTTAGAATGCTGTAAATTTAGCAGGTCGCTAACATTAAAGAAAGTTCCGCGGGAACAGAGGTTACAGAAAATAGAAAATGTGCAGTGGAATGAGTTTCATTGTAATGTATTTCAAACCCCGCAAGAAAAGCGGCTTTTTAACAAGGCATAAAATGATCGTTTTTCTGGACCTACAAACAAAACATAAGAACATGTCATCACTAAATGACCATTAAGATTCTGTGAAAAATTGGAGTGATTTAAATGTCGATCGCGGCCCTTTTATCTCCCGTTAACGCAAAAATCAGTCACATCTGTGTTCACTTAAATAGAATAGGACCAGTTTTTCCCGCAAGCATATTGACTTGATGTTTTATGAAGAAGAACACGGGAGATGTACAAGAGGGTTGAATGAGCTGCAAAGAATGGATTACAAAGAGCTAAGCTAAATAAATGATGTCCGTGTGTCAAGCTGGTTAAGTTAAATGAATTTTACCAGCCGAATATCTGTATCCTGCAGTGAAATATTAACTTGCTTTGTGCATGAGTACAGGTAAGTAGTTTTCGTAATTTTCTTGTCAAATCGGTAAATTTTAAAGAAAGATAAACTATTAGTCTGGAGAAAAGACTCCAATGTACTGATGAACATCATCTGGGTTTGTTTGTCAGGAATTCCTTAAATAGGAGACGTCCATTATAGTTACGCTTTGAGGGGGAAAATTTAATTTTGTTTAAATTAAAAATGATGCCTCTCCTTACTTATTGGAAAGAGCGTTTGAAAATCAAAGTCGGCCGCTTCAGTTTTTGACCGTCAAATGTTTCTTGGCAGCCAAGCCCCGCTCATGTCCAGTGGCTGAGGAGTTTTTTTTAAATAGTGAACACATATTGCAATTTCAATCCTTCCAATGAACTTTGTTTTGGACGTACCGCTTAAAGCTCTCTCTTAAAGCAGACTCTACCGCTTAAAGCTGATTCGGTCCCCAGTGATACCAGCGGCTGTGGAGTTGTTTTTGATAAAAGGGGAAAAAAGTAAGCCCTTTTTATCTATTTTATTAATTATACTTATTGCACTATTTACTTTTTGTTTTCAAGAGTTAAAAATAGCTGTTCTCAAATTTCATTCGTTTTAGTACAGTATTTTTTTTGTCCATTGTTATAGAAAAAATATTTTATGATTGATAGTTTATATATATATATACTAGCTGCGTGCCCGTTTTTCTCACGGTAGGAAACGAAAATTTTCCTTACATGTGTAATTCGAATTTATTCGTCATGTGGAATCCAAAAAAAAAAAAAAAAAAGTAAAATTATTTGACTTTTGACGTAAAGTTTGCGTCATGAGTACTAACCTGGCATCATTGCAGTATAATGACTCAAAAACTACGTCAGTGTCATTCACTATCAAAAAAGTGAAAAGCTTAATGGTTTGCAGAGAACTCCTGGCTTTCAAAATGTTTTATTTCTACATCATACTGTTTTTTAGATTCAAGTTGTAGCATTAAATACCTAAGACACTACATGAAATGGACAACCGTTTATTTGTTTCCGAACATGTACCATGTAAGGAAAGTATTATGATCATGAAAAAATTCGACTTCGAGATTTTGGTGTATTTACACGTTTTGAGGTCTGAATTCATTTATGGTATTTCAAGAGATGTTTTTAAAACAGCTGCGCACCCGCTCTTCATACGGGAAGAAGCGAATATTTTACTAAAATCATATCTGCATGTGACAAAACAGAATTTTATTTTTTAAAAAGTTCAAGTAATCACCTCTGTTGAAATTACGGCGGGATATATTAACGTAAGTTAGAATTACTTTTCGTTTAGTTGGTTGTAAGACAACCGTTGAAAAAGGTTAAACAATTTTAATTTTATGAAATATTTATTAACGCGGTGTATTGTGATTTATTCATATTATCCTTACAAATCTAATAATACTACCTATTACGTACATTAATACTATATCTTCGCTTCTCCCTCTTCAAGGCTTCCTTAAAAGAAACAGCTTAGATTATTTGGCCCCAATGGGATCTTTTGATTCTATGGCGATTCTTTGCAATTTACGCATTAACATAAATAATAATCATTTTACATAATCGTTGCCATTAAGGAAACTCTCCATATATATTTAATTTATGCAGAGTTTTATAAGATTGGCGAATTTAGCACCACAAAAAATTTCATCTCTCCGTGGGGAGAAACTATCTAAGGGGTGCCATTTTAAATATCGGTGTATCCAATATAGCGATATCTTATATATCCTGCATGGTCCTGTCTCCTGAAAAACATCAAACTGTGTAATCTCGAGGAGCTATTTATTCCCGCTTTAATTGTGACAGGCCGTTAGAATTGCAGAGCTTACAAATTTCACGCATTTTTTAAAAATTTATGATGCCACTGTTTAACTGCAGTAAAGGATACCCCGGTTGGCTGAGGGAGTTAATTTCGATATTTTGCATAGTAGTTTTCAAACGGTATCATTAAAACTTTGCTTTATGTAGGACCCCTATGGAGGAACGTAATTCAACGTTAAAATAAAGCTATACTCGCAGCATGCATGATATGTTAGGCAACGCCCGCCCCATAATTAAATGCCAAAAATTAAAAAAAGTAAATACAAAATTTTAATATATCGCGCTTTAAAACGAACTTTGTAATTTTTAAAATGAACATTTTCAGCTGTGTTAAGACATTTCAATTTTTAAATAAGCAACGGATTAAAATACCACTTCTAATAATAATAATCGTGAATTTCTTAATTTATTTCTACAGTAAATTTTAATCAAAATATCGTCTCTCTGTGTTGAAAAAAGAGCTGGAATAAATGTGTTAAAATTGTGGCGTAATTTTTACGTATCTTAAAGCAACTGACGTCATCGATCCTCACTTGCGCATTGAAAATACGGACGGTGCCCCATTAAAAATTTCTATGGATAGGTGGAAAAACATTTTTTCTAATCCTTTTTGTGGCAACAACCCAACATAAATTCTCGTGCCATGATTGCAATGGAATGGCGTAAGCTCTCCGCGTTGATGCTATTAAATTCTAAATATTAGGTTGCATTCAAATTCGTAAAAAATCCTCTAATTTACATAATTTTTTCATTTTCAAAGAGGGAGAAAAGAATGTTTGACGATTTGTCAAAGTATCAAAAAGTTATGACGAATAGAATTCAAGACGCGACAGTTTTAAAATTATTTACGAAAAAAATTGCCGAAACAGATGCTTAGTAAAAAAAATCCTGAAAATCAGTAAATCATGTTACGTATTCAGAACAAACTGTTTTTAAAAGAAAAATTTCTCCTCTATTCGATGATACAAATGCCGTTTTGCTGCGAGCGTAATTTCAGCCGTTATTACGAATTAGGTGAGAAAAAATGCCGAAAATCGCATAAAACATAAAATAAAAAAATTCTAGATCGAATTTTGAAAAAAATCGCTTCGAGGTGCACAACTTCATGTTTAGATCTTCCCGAGTAGCAAATTTGGTGTTTCTAGGTGTAGCCGTTTGTCCGTAACGCCGCCGACACACAGACCCACAGACATCTTCTTTTATAATAAGTAGAGAAGAGATTAAGTAGAGAAGAGATAGAGAAGAAGAGAAGATAGAGATCATTTTTCGAAACTTACGCTTTTCCTTTGTAGAAAAGTTTTATTTCATACAAGGGGAAGGTGGCATAAAATGATCCCCTTAAAGGATAAGCTTGTATAAATAACATAAATGTTTAAGTAAAACTTTAGCTTTTTTGCTAGCATATTAGCCAAAACAGATGCTTAGTAAAAAAATTCCTAAAAATCGGTAAATCATGTTACGTATTCAGAACAAACTGTTTTTAAAAGAAAATTTTCTCCTCCATCCGATGATACAAATGCTGTTTTGTTGCGAGCGTAATTTCCTCCGTTATTACGAATTAGGATTACCAAATTTGGTATTTCTAGGTGTAGCCCTTTGTCCGTAATGCCGCCGACATACGCAGACATCTTTTATAAGTATATATATATATATACATACATATAAACATTATATATACATGTGTGTGTGTGTACGGGCACGCATATATGGACTTTCATTTAGAATGACATTTGCCCCCCCCCCAGTTTCGAAGCCCAAGTTACGTCCATGGCTCAATATATATATATATATATATGCATGCATGCACACACAAAGATGTAAGGCATTTTAAACATTGTTAATTGAAAATTACAATTACATAAAATTGGTCTTCAGCGCAGTTTTCAACTCTGTTAAGACAATTTGTCTGCAGAGGATCGTTCTGTTTCTGCGACAATGTCGTTGTGTTTACCCTGTTTTTGCCACAGGGGCGATAACCTGAACATTCATGAAAAAGCACCAGGAAAACTCAGGGAATTTCATTTTGAAAAATGAGTACAAACCCTGATAAATTATGTAATGCTTGAAGAGTGAGGAGTAGGTATGAAATTGACAAAAAAGGAAAAAGTCTGAAAGAAAGGGCAAACAATATATAAGGAATAATACTTATGAATTTCAAGTTCAATAAATAATGTAATTTTTACTGTTATTGAATCATCCTACTTATATACAATGAAGCCTTAATAATAAAAAAAATTTTCAAAAATTGAAAACCTGAATTTTTTGAAACATTGAAAAAGTCTGAAAATCAGACAAGTCAGAAGAATTTCATCCCTGGGGGAGGGATTTTAACCAAATGCACAACTTGTGGCTGTAAGGGAGAGAGTCAATGATGCTGTTAAAAAACACTTGTGTTTTCATGATTTTTTTTTTTAATTTTCAAGCACTTATTACAATTTGCGTCCTGGTTAAATATTTTCACAGTGCAAGTTTAAATCTAAAAGACCTAAATCCCTAACTCAAAAATAATTTTGACCAGAAAGTCATTCTAAGCAAATTAATAAAGGCATAACGTTGAGTACTGTCTGTATAAACTCTCTTAATAATCAAGAGTGAAAAACCAGTGCTGAGGAGTGATATATCACCCTACCTTCGTGACAAAAATCAGCCAACCTCCATAGAGTGAGAAAGCACTATTCTGAAGAGTGACATTTCTGACTCTGGACTAGGAGTGAGAATTCAAAAGCCCACTCCGGGAAAGAGAGCCTCACTCTAAGGAAAGGGTGACAGCACGCCATCCCTTAAAGAGTGGAGCGCTCTGAACAAGAGTGAGCTATGACCCTTTTTAAGAGTGACCGCCACTTTTTATAGGGTGATTATTCGAGACCGTATCCAGGGGTTCCGGACCCTCCCCCTCCCAAAAAAATCGATTTTTGTTAATAAAATAATAATAATGACGTCTTTTTGTGAAAAATTCTGCTTTTTCCACGGTTTGGACCCTGCCTGAAATTTTTGTCTGGGTACGGCCCTGGATTTATTCCTTGCATATGCCTTGTTTCTGGCTATCACTATCTTAGGGAAATTAAAATAATTCCTTATAAATATATATATATTTATAAATGTATCTGGTAACAGCATTGATTATTATTATTTTTTAAATATTTGGCAAATTTTAAAAGATATTTTCTATATAGCATCAATATTTATCCAATCTTGTGAATTCATTGAAAATAAAATCCAATATTATAAATTTAATATTTTGCCCATTTGAAGTCAAATTTTAATACTATTGAATCTTAAAGTATTTGAAATTTATCAATAATATTGAGTGTATATTAGAAATATTTCCAATATTATTAAGTACTAATTACTTTTAATTATGAAAATTTACATACCATTGAATACTTTGAGAGTAAAGACCACTTCCAGTATTGGTAAAAACTAGAGTTTAGCCCTGATATATGCTCAAAATGTTATTATTATTTGTAAAATTTTAATTAACATATGAAGTGTGTATTGAAATATTAATTATATATTGAGAATATTTCTGAAGTAGTCTCACTACCAATGAACTTTTAAATATTAACTCAATATTGTGAAAACATTGATATCAAAAACCAATAATGGTACAAAGTAGTAAGTGAACACATTGAGAATAAACACAATTTCCAATATTGGTAAAAAATAGCATTTAGGTCTGATAAATTCTCAAAATAACATTATACTTTCAGTATGACTATACTAATACCTTTTTCTACAGAATTTAACATACAAAAAAATATATTCTTAATGTAGGGTGTGTATTGGAAATATTTTTGAAGTAGTCCTCAATTGATAAATTTTTAAATGTTAACCGAATATTGTTAAAAAAAATTGAAAACAAAGATCAACTGTAACTTCGTACAAAGTAGCAAAGTTAATATTTGCCTCAGATATATTTAAAATAAATCTATAGTATTCGATATAAATTGGAAATATATTCAATATTGATAAGTAATTACTTTGACATGATTTTATACCATTTTTATTTTTTTTTTTGGTTAATATTTACTCAATATTACACTGGGAAAAAAGCTAGTATTGGTAAAAAGTAGAAAGTTGATATTTAACCATTATATTGTAAAAATTATAAAACTTTGCTGCTATTGAAATTAAATTAAGTATATTTAAAATGTATCTACAATATCGAGCACCTTGAAAATATTCTTCATATCGTACAAGTAAATATTTTTGCCGCATTTACCCCCCCCCCAAGTTTGTCCATAGGCAATCTTTAATACATCATAGCTGGATATTGGGTATATCTATTAGAAGTCCAACATAAAATAGATTTCTCTATTATAAATTTGAGGTGTGATCTCTCTAATGAGTAAATAACATCTATAATATACAGGTATCTGTATATATGTAGCATAGTTATAATAATTAAACTTCCAGAAGATCTCAAATATCCCAAAAATGGCTATCTATTTCATATTCAAAATATCCAAAGATCAGTAATTGATACTTATTTCATATCCAGAACTTCTTAGATATCTATTTCTGGGCTATCTTGGATTATTGTCATGTTCAGAATGATCCATAACAGCTGGAAAATAAATTTTACGTAGCTCAATGGTACAAGTAATACCTGACCCCATGCATTTTTAGATTCTTGCTTTCATTCCAGTGAGTGAAATGTGGACTGTTGACACAAAACATACAGTATTTAAAATAACAGCCTATTCTGAAACTAAACAGATTAAGAAGGAGTACAGAGTTTCATTTTAATAATCAGATGATGGCATCACTAAAAGGTACCCCCAAGAGTTGCACATGGTTACTAAAACAAACCTCCATAACCTCTAGATCTATTTAGTTACAGAATTCGTTAACAGTTTATGTTTTGTTACCTTTTCGTTTTACCGTTTCGTTACCGTTTAGGCTCCGTACTTTTTACCGTTATTGGGTTCCAATGCAATCAGTATATACAACACGTTCGGTGAAGAAAAGGAAACTACGTTGAAGCTCCTGACAGAGACATTCGAAAATTACTTTACTCCGAAAGTCAACGTAACGTACGAGAGATTCGTTTTTAACAAGGTGGTGCAAGGCGAACACGTTAAATTCGACGATTTTTTTACGGAACTACTAAATAAAAGTAAGTCGTGTGACTTACGCGATAGTTTAGTGACTGACCGAATAGTGATCGGCGTTCATAACGATATGGATCGCGAAAAGCTTCTGGCAGAAGATGACTTAAACCTGGATAAAGCCGTAAAAATCTGCAGGGCTGGTGAATTAGCAAGATCACAGATGACTGTCATCAAAGAACAACCGCTGAAAATTGAAACTGTTAAGACGCTAAATCGAAACGCGAACCAAAACTATCGAAAGAGTAAACAAGAAGTAAACAACGGAAAATCGTGTACAAGGTGTGGAACAGTGCACAAGAAAGCAGAGTGTTTGGCATACAATAAAGAGTGTCACAAATGTCATTTAAAGGGTCATTTTGCTAAATTCTGCAAATCCAAGCGTGTGGTAGCTACAGTTACTAATCAAGATGAATCAAGTGGAAACCAAAACACTTTCGTAATCAGCAGCATTACAGATGAACCTAGTATACTGACAGATTGGTTCGAAAGTGTCGAATTCGAGAACAAGTTTAAAGGTACATTTAAATTAGATACAGGTGCCCAGTGCAATGTACTTTCCTTAACCATTGCTAAAAAAGCAAATTTAAGAATTAATAACTCTAAAATTACGAAACTAGTTTCATTCACTGGCCATAAAATGCAAGTAATTGGTGAAGCAGATGCTAATATTAAGGTAAAAGGAAAAAATTACACTGTAAAATTTACTGTGATAAAAGATAACCTTCAGCCAATATTGGGTAAGAACTCCTGTGTAGAAATGAACTTGATTAAGAGAATAAACTCATTAAGTTTATCAGATAATTTAACTAACAGTGGAACTTTATGTGAAGAAAGTGGATGTTTGAAAAATTTTGAATATGAGCTTGACCTGATAGAAGATGCACACCTAGAGATCTTTCCAGCAAGAAGAGTGCCACATTCTATGCGAGAGAAAGTGAAAAATGAGCTGGATAGAATGCAAAAGATGGGGATCATCAAGCCCGTAACTGACCCAACACCAGCAGTTTCGCCCATGGTGGTAGTTTGTCGGAATGGAAAAATAAGAGTGTGCATGGATCCGTCAAGTTTAAATAAGAATATTAAGAGAAGACAGTATCCGTTAAACACTTTAGAAGAAATTGCTTCTAGACTCAACAATTCAAAGTGGTTCACTGTATTGGACTGTAATAAAGGGTTTTGGCAGGTCAAGGTAACTGAGCGTACCAGTAAATATCTCACAATGGCAACACCTTGGGGAAGATTCTCATATCTCAGAATGCCCATGGGCATATCTTCTGCCCCTGAGGTGTTTCAACAAATAATGGAACATTTACTTGGGAATATAGAAGGAGTAGAATGTGCCATGGATGACGTATTAATTCATGCTGAAACAGTGCAAAAATTAAAAGCTCTGACATCAAAAGTAACAAAAATCCTTTATGATGCTGGTCTAACACTCAATACAAGCAAGTGTGTGTACACACAACAAACTGTGAAGTTTTTAGGTCACATTGTCACAGCTGATGGACTGAAAGCTGATCCAGAAAAAGTAGAAGCAATCAATTCTTTGAAAATACCTGATAGTGTGACGAGCTTACAACGGTTCCTCGGCATGGTCACGTATTTGGCTAAGTTTGTGCCAAATCTATCAGAAATTACTAGACCACTCAGAGAGCTGTGCAAGAAAGACGTCGAATGGCTGTGAACACCAGAACACCAAGCAGCTTTTAAAAAGCTACAAGACACACTGAAAGATCTTCCAACGCTGAAATATTTCAATGTGAACTCTCCAATTGTCTTATCAGTGGATTCCAGCAAGCATTCAGAAGGAGCAGTAATTATGCAAGAAGGCAGACCCGTAGCTTATGCAACAAAGGCACTTTTCACAGATTGAGAAGGAGGCCTTTGCAATCAAGTTTGGTTGTCTACGCTTTCATCAGTATATCTGGGGTTGTCGCAAGCCAGTCATTGAAACTGACCACAAGCCACTTGTGTCAATTGCTAAGAAGCCTCTTCACTCTGCCCCACCTCGTTTACAGCATATAATGTTTGACATAATCCCATACCGTCCAGAAATTGTGTATAAGAAAGGGACTGAGATGTTCATTGCTGATACCCTGAGCAGAGACTGTACACCATCTATAGACAATGACACTCCTGAACTACAAATGGAAATCCATATCGTAGTTCCTATGACAGAAGCAAGGACAAGTGAGTTACTTGAAGCTCTTCAGGTGGATCCTGAACTGTCCATTCTAATGAATGCAGTTCTTGAAAGGTTGGCCAGAAGATGTCAAAAATGTCCCAGAATGCATAAAAAAGTACTGGACATTTCGAGATGAGTTTGCCGTACATGAAGGCATTCTCTTCAGAAGTGATAGGATAGTGATACCGGACAAACTGAAGGAAGCAACGCTGAAAACAATTCATCTTGGACATCTAGGAATCCAACGTTCGCTGAATAGAGCAAGAGAAAATGTCTATTGGTACGGGATGAACAATGATGTGACCACTTACGTCAAGAAGTGCAAGATATGTCAACAGCGTCAAAGAGACGAGCCTGAAGAACCCTTGATGCTAAACCCAATACCTGAAAGGCCATGGCAAATTTGTGCGATCGATATCTTTCATCTGGCTAGAAAAAATTATTTAGTGATAGCAGATAGTTCTTCTGGCTATTTTGATTTCAGCATCCTACGAGATTTATATTCAACTACCGTGATCAAGACCTTGAAAAATTGGTTTGCCACACACGGAGTTCCAGAGCCTCTATGCTGTGACGCAGGAACTCAACTGATCTCGAGAGAATTATACACGTTTGCCGAAAACTACAACTTCAGCATACAAGTTTCAAGCCCTGAACATAAACGTTCGAATGGTCTGGCTGAACGCTATGTTCAAGAAGCAAAAGCCCTAATATCAAAATGTGTTACAGATGAATCTGATATCTATTTAGCTCTACTAAATAGTAGAAACACGCCAAGAGCAAATCTAGGATCACCTGCGCAGCGACTCATGGGTAGAAGAACGAAAGGAACATTGCCCATCTGCTCCAAACTCCTTGAGCCGAGACTAATTAAGAATGTTTCGTCCAAACTTGGAATACTGAGACAGGTATCAAAAGCTTACAGGGATAGAGGATCGAGACCAAAGCAACCAATGGTGGTAGGACAGAAGGTATTGTTCCGTAGAGGACACAGAAAATGGAGCCCAGCTGAAGTAATTGCCCCGGCTCAAAGTCCCAGGTCATACATAATCCGTACTCCAGAAGGTGCCACCTATCGAAGAAATTCGTGGTTTCTTCGGCCAGACTCCTCCAAACAAGAAGCTCCTCAACAACTCGTTGATGACTCTCCAACCCTGGCAGCACCACCGCAGGAAGAACAACGAGGTAGTGATTTAGAGCCTTCGCAGCCAACACCACCGGAGCCAGTTCCTGAGAGACCAAAGTCAACTGTGACTGATACTACCCAAACCAGATCGGGAAGGATTGTGCGAAAACCTCAGAGACTGGACTTGTAAGATTCTTAAACTTAAATCTTAAAAAAAAAAAAAAAAAAAAAAAAAAAAAAAAAAAAGGGGGGGAAGATGTAATAATATTAGAATTAACTGTGATACTAACTGTAACCCACCGTTTAACTGTACAAGTAGAACAATAATAATAATATCTGTTTGTTTACTCTCGTATATTTTGCTTACTGTGTATTTCTGGCATAACGACATTATAATTAATGTTACAATCTTAATATATTATTACTTGCGAATTATCACTGTTTATCTGTTACACATTATTTTTGCATTTAAAATCTGAAATAATTTTAAATGCATTCATATACAAATTTCTGAAAAATATATCTTAATAAATAAGTCAAATATTACTGAAAAATTTAATGTAATATGATTGTTCCCCGATTATCATGGGCAAGCGGGTAAATACTGTGGAAAATACAGAAAGACAATTGTCAGAGTCGGTGAAGAAACAAAATGTAAGGGGGCCCCCATTTAGACCTATACTTCTGACCCAAGCGACTTTATGTCATAATTGCTGCCTGGATTTGAGATGGGGGGGGGGGAAAGGACTGAAGCCCTATAGCCACTCATTCCATTACCCCTCGATCTGCCACCGAATCATTTGTTCTTGTGATAATGTTTAAATGTAAATTTTAACTGAAGACTCCTACCTTGGGAGGTCATTAGTTAAATATATATAAATTGATAATAAATGAATATTCATATAAATTGGTTGCTTTAGAAAACTAAACTTTTAGAATGTTTTTTATATACTGAATACTCATTTTCTTGAAATATAGGAGTGTTAATAACAGCGATGACTGGGTGATTTTTCAAGAACCTTTGAAAAGGGTGAATACTACTTTGGATGTCTTTAGATATAAGTATGTATTTATTTTTAATTATTTACTGTTTCAGTGTATTTTTAAATTTGGGAGTTAATTTTATATTCATATCATATGTTATAAATGTTCCTTATACACATGTCTGTGTGAATTTTATATTATTATTATTATTTGCATTGCAAAGCATCCCATTTTAGAAGAATGTATATCTTAAGTACTGAATCAGATGGGTAGTAGATTTCTCACAAAAATTGTGTTTCATTAAGTGTCTCACTGAGTAGAAACAAAATGTTTCAATCAAGTTATTATTTTTTTTTCTTTTGCAAGAAATAATGCAATTTCTGAACAGGTTTTAAAAGAATTCAACTATGTCAGAAATTTGAAAATTCAGAATTTCTCTTCACAAGCTGTATTTATGGCAATGCAAATGGTTAATTTATAGAAGTGAAATACTCTATTAAATACTAACTAAATACTACTACTAAATACTTTATAGAAGAGAAAAATTTATAACATATTGTATTGTCCAAAATAGAGGGACCACTTTCGTGAATTTCTCCCTAAAAATGGGATAACACCTGCAGTTTTGTTGTTCTATAAAAGTTCATCATGCTGTCTATGAAGAAGCATTCTGAATTATACCGAGTTTTTGAGAAGCTTGTCTTTAAAGCTTGCAGAGCCAAGTGATGAATAAAATTTGTTACATGAAAAACTGATTGATTTTGGCTGTTTATCACTTTATTATCTTTTTATTTTCTAGTACTCTGAACTGGTCCTGTGGAAAACCATTGAATTTTTGTCAGTGGCATGCTGTAAAAGAGAAGAAACTATTGGCATTATAAGTGGTATTCATATTTTTGTTTTATTTGTTTATTTATTCTTTAAATGTTCTTAATTACTAGTTCAAAGTCTGCATACTTTTGATCTCTGCGGTCTAATTTTTTCAAAGCTTGTATTGCATAATTTCATAATTGTCAATAACTTTTTTTTTTTTTTTTTTGAGATGTTTACTTTTTTGTTTAGTTTATTTTGTTCTTATTTTCCAAATTGATTTATATGGTTTTTTTCCCTAAAGTGATGTTACTTTGGGGCAGTTAGTGACTATGTATTAAATTTTATAAATTTCATGTAAATTGAGAAAGTTATTAGGGCTGTTCTTAAAAGAAAAAAAAGTATAACTTAAAAAAAAAAGTATTTTCATTTTTTTTCAAAAATTTTCTTATTTTTCATTAAGGCAAAATTGTATATAAGTAAGATAGATTTAGTATCAATAAAAATTAAAATATTTATTGCTCTTGAAATTCATAAGTATAATTGCTCAAAAGTTGTTTGGGCATTCTTTCAGACTTTTTTTCCTTTTTTGTTAATCTCATATCTGTACTTTTGTACAAACCAAATCGAAAACTAGCCTACCAGTTTCGACACCATATTACATGTCACCATTAGTGGTAAAAACAGGTGAAATATATTATTTTTTTCATTTTACTAATACAATATGTAAATGTAAACTTTACTTCCTTAGTAAATTCAGATTTTTTAAGCCTGCAGTATTAACAAAGTGTAATAACCTTGTCAGTGTTCACATGTTGTCATATGTATATTTGAATATTACTCAAAAATATCTTTAGTCTAGTTTTTAACTGACTTCAAGAAGATCTAGGTTATTAATTAGGGTCAGTACTCAGAGGTGTAGCAAGAATTTTCAGTGCCCGAGAACAAATTTGCATCACTTCCTGTTTACCAAAATGCGCTGGAAAAAGTTTTATATACAAATTGGTGCCTTTTGGATCCTGTGCCCTGGGACAAATGTCCCCCTCTAACTACATGGACGCTCCATCAAATTGCTATGCGATAAAACGCTTCGTAAGAAAAAGAATGGCTACAGGGTTACTTTAAGCTGGTGGAATCCCACACTAAGATCGCTGAGATCAAAGGTAAGAGCTTTTTATAGGAAAATGCGTTCTACCCCTGATGATGCTGTCTTAAGAGCTAGATATAATGGTATGAGGGCTAACTACAGAAAGGAAATATTGAAGGCCAAAACATGTTCTTGGCGAAATTATTGCACCGGCATGGGAGACCCTTATGGTAAAATTTTTAAGATTTTAAAAAACAAAAACAATGATTTAGGTATTAGGAACCTCATGCTGGTGCAAGATTGTCGTGAAAATTATGATGATGCACTAGACATTTTGGTAAAAACACATTTTCGCATTGGCATGCAGGACGAAATAGTTCCGCAGTTGGAGACTTTTGGTGATCATAATGAGCCTTTTGCTTTTTCTAAAATTACTTTAAATGAACTTAAACATGCAGTTGAAAAGCAATCTAATACTAAATCTCCTGGTCCAGATGGAGTAGATGGCTATATATTGAAAAATCTGGCAAAGTACCATTGGAAGGACCTTCTTGCGCTTTATAACGCCTGTCTCTCTGTCGGCCTCTTTCCGAAAGTGTGGAAGACCGCACGGGCTGTATTTTTCCGAAAAAGCGGTAAGGATTTTAACCTCCCCAAATCCTATCGTCCCATTTGTCTTCTGAGCGCCCTGGCGAAAACCTTCGAACGAATAATTGGACTCAGAGTGGTGGGTGATTTGTTGGAAAAGAAATATTTACATGAGAACCAACATGGTTTTTTGCCGGGGCGCTCTACTTCGACAATTCTAAGAGAGGTCATAGGACGTATAAAAGATAATTTAAAAACTAAGAAATATTGTTCCCTGGTGTCTTTTGACATACAGGGAGCTTTTGATAATGTTGAATGGGAGGTATTGCGTGTTGCTGTATATGAGTCCCCGCTGCCGGACTATCTGAAGCATGTCCTGGTCAGTTTTGTCCGGGATCGTCGCATTTTAGTGGATACTTTGAATTCACAGCGAGATTTTGATATTTATGGAGGATGTCCTCAGGGTTCCTGCCTGGGTCCGCTCTTATGGCTCCTCGTGGCCGATAAAATTCCGAAAGCAGTAAATACGGAGGACTGCGCCGTGCTAGCCTACGCGGATGATTTCGTTCTTTTGAACGCTGCTGATTCTCGTCCCCAGCTTGAGGCAATAGTAAACCAAAGCATTAAAAAGTTTGAAAATGCCTGCAATATAAATAAACTTAAAATATCGGTGGAAAAAACTAAGGCCCTGCTCTTTTATAACAAGCTGCCAGGCCGGCGTCTCATAACACGTAGACCAGTATTCAAGCTATATGGTAATTCGATAAAAATTGTCCGCCACTTAAATTATCTTGGTCTCGTGATTGATGAGGACCTGGCCTGGCGGCAACACGTTCATAACTTAAAGGAAAAAACGTTGGCTTTTACTAATGCGATTTATAGAGTAAGGGGCCCGGGCTGGGGAGTAAACATTGAACAGTTGAAGATTTGGTATGGTGCAGTCACCCTTAAACAAATTGAATATGGAGTCGAAATATGGTATTCCATTTTGAATAAAACGCTCAAAAAATCGCTTGTAACTATTCAACGTGCAGCTCTGTTGGCTATTTCGGGTGCCTTCGGTCGGACCTCCACTGCTGAACTTAATGTATTATATGGAATTCCCCCAATTA
Source organism: Cheiracanthium punctorium (assembly GCA_038373885.1). Lineage (NCBI taxonomy): Eukaryota > Metazoa > Arthropoda > Arachnida > Araneae > Cheiracanthiidae > Cheiracanthium > Cheiracanthium punctorium. The sequence continues at coordinate 71,108 of JAWZYV010014532.1, read as the reverse complement.
ATATTCACTTAAACACAATAGTTAAGAAAATGAATCTTCTTATACATAATACAGATATCATAATAAATAATATTCCTTTTAATAATAGTACTATCCAGAAAATCATACCAGAACATAAAATAAATTTTAATTATAATCTAAAGAATATGAAAATCATAGTTAGTGGGGGCCGCAAAGAAGACCCAGACAATTATACTGATGGAATATACACAGACGGATCCAGAATGGACTCTGGGACGGTCTACGCATTTACAGTAAAAAATGAGGATAACTTTGTCTACGACTGTTCCGAAAGGATACAGAATATGAACACTATTTATCAAGCGGAGCAGACAGCGATTCTAAAGGCCATCGGCTGGTCCGATGGTCAGTCTTTAAAAAATATTTTAATTTATACAGATAGTCAATGCACTGTCACCGCCCTAAAGAAAAGATACACCCGGGATCCTATAATCGAAAAAATTTTTAAAGCAATTTCAAAAAATCAAGATAAATTTTACAACATCATATGGATAAAGGCACACATAGGAACGGAGGGAAATGAAAGGGCTGACGTACTCGCTAAGCGACCGATCCTGGAGGACTGGCCAGTGACCAATTTTGATATTCCTGTCCCGGTCTCTGCTGTTAAGAAAGCAGTAAGACGGGAAATTTTGGATACTTGGCAAACTGCCTGGGACGTGGAGGAGACCGGCAGGGAGACATACCGTTATAGGAAAAAAGTAGATCTTGAGGGAGTTATAAAAAACAACGTTGTTCTTCCGTTCATTACTGGGAAAGGGTTTTTCCCTGCCTTTCTGCGCCGTCTGGACAGGCATGATAATGGTCTGTGTGTCTGCGGGCAGGAGGGTGTTTCATTGCATTATGTCTATGGCCCTTGCAGTGCTGGACTCAGCATCTTCCAATGTGGCATTCCTTTAGATGCACCCCTTTTATTTCTAAAGATTATCCGTAAAAGTAATAATTTAAAGAAATTAGGAGATTTATATCAGAACCTGAGGATAAGATATAGATCATTGATGCGTGATTAGTTTGTTTTAAATGGCTAATAATCTTAAAATTTTAATTTAAAAAAAGAGAAATATGTGCTTTTATGGTATTATAATTGAGATTCTGTGTTTGATTTTGTCTAGTGTTGGGATTTTTTGTACTGTGTTAACCGTATCGACTTAGAATTGTGATATTATAACTTTTAAATAATGGTTTATAATTTAAACGCCTGGTTCTGTGATATTTTATGTAAGTTATGATGTTTTTACTTAGGGTCCGGTATCATGATGCACAGACTATATTTTATTTGTAAATATGGTGGTTTTGGATCTTGTAAATGTTTTAATATTATGTACCTACTACTTTGTATGGTTTGATTTTATAACTTTGCTTTTAACCATCTGAACATAGAGGCTATGCCCAATTGTATTTTATTATATATATAATATTTTGTTTGTTTCTTATGTGCTTTTTAATTTCCATGAATTGCTTTGGTGTTTTGTTTTTAGTATAAGTCTCTGTGATTTATTTTCTTCTGTAATTTTGTGTTCTGTGTTTTTATATATATAATTTGGTTTTGTGTATCTTTGTTTTGGTATTCTCCCTTGGGGAGCTCTGTATTATTGGATTTTTTGAAATAAATAAAGCACGTGGGGTCGGGGTCGGCATCCTGGTGCTTGCCCTAGGTCTGGGGTGATCCTCCCTTTTCCCCTGGGGGGTGCGTGTTGGCGTAAACTGCCTTTGGCGGTCGCTCCCCCCCTGCGGGTGTCCTCCTCCTCCTCCCCTCTAGCTACACTTCTGAGCACTGAATCCTTGTAATTTACCAGACTGGATATGAAAAGTATTTTCAAACTTCCGTTTAATTATTTATTTCATTTGTTTATCTTCCACATATAGATGTGATCTTTGCTAAGAATGTTGTTATTTGATGATATTTTACTTGCTGTGCATGAAAAGTTTTTATTGCAAAGTTATCACTTTATTTTTTACTCAATTTTTGATGTACCTGAAATATATTACAAGTCCTGAATATTTTCTATTTTTTAATTGATTGTAATAATTTGCAAATTTAACTCACCAATAGTAAGTAATGTGTTTAATATTTATTTTGTCACTATTAGTTTGATGTTTGTTATTATGCACAGGTTACTGTGATTCAGGGATAATTTTATTCCAAATTGCTTTGATATGGGATTTTCACTTCAATACTGTCCCCAATTATTCTTTTTTGTGTTACCTCACAGGATTTACCTCACAAAATAAAATTTTGTGAGATATTTCCTACAATGTGTTCCTTACTTTCGTGCTCTCAATCACTTTGCATATCAGTATATTCTAATATTAATAGAACATAGAGAACAGATTATTTTATAAAACAGTACAGGCATTTCTTATCTGTAAAATTAAGTTTTTTTTAATATTTTGCATTTAAAAAAATAGATTTTTAAAAATTTTGCTCTAAACTTCAATTATTTCTTTGTGCTATGGCAAGTCTACAAGAGGGGTGTCTTCTTGGGGGGCGGGTGACTTGGGTGGTGAACTTTTTAAGGATTCTAACCTGTATTCTTGCTCATGCCTCTAAACCTTAAATAATGGTTTTTGGACAAGACAAAAATGTTGGGGGGATTCAACTAAATGGGCATTGTTGGGGAATTATGAAATAATTGGTTTTGATTTATATTATTTATGTATTGGCCTCCACAAAAATATTTCTTTACCCCTTTTCACAAAAAAAGAAATCAATCAATATAAAGTAGTTTCCATTTTAGAAATATTTTATTCCTTTTTCTGGGGGGAGGGGGGGGGAATAGAAAAATAGGTATTCTCTTAAATTTCCAAACATGATATGTACATTAACAGAGGTTATCAGCAGATATATTTATATTTTTGATTTACCCAACAATTAGTTTATTTAGTTAATTTTTTTTATTTATTATTATTTTTTTTTTTTTTTTGGTTTTCAATTAAAGGATAGCTATTACTCTTTTAACTTATTTTCGTGTTTCATAATTCTTGTATTTGTTCGTATAAATGACTGAAATTTAATTTCAAATAATTTCTTTTCGATAACAATTCAATCATGTTCATTTCTTATTTATTTAAAATAAAAAAAAGACGTTAATTGTAATAAAGTTGCAAAGAAAGTTTGAATAAATTATACTTAAAATAAAATCTATTTAAAAATGAAAATTATTAGTATTCTTTTGATTTTATATAAATATCTTATCATGAACTATTTTTATTGTTTTGTTAATACTGTTGTAAGTGAAAGTTGTTCTGAAATGTACCATAGGTAAAAAATAAGCTTTCAGGGATTTTTTATTTCAGCAGGAGAAAAAGTAACAAAACATAAGGTAACAAAACGAAAAGGTAACAAAACGAATAACTTGCTAACTACTACTATTAAAAACTAACTTGCTACTATTAAAAACTTTATCAGTAATGGAATTACTTCAGATACATTTCCAGTATATAGCCAATATTGTGGATATATTTCATATGTTAATTAAATTCAATAGAAAAAAATAGTATTATTTTGAATTGGTATCTAGGCTAAAAGGTAAGTTTTACCAATTTGAGAATTTTATTTACCAATATTGATACACAACAGAAGACATAAAATCTACCAAACCAAAATCTGCAAGGCTCTAAAATTAATATTGTATTACTAAATTTAATATTGTAACACTTACCTTTATTACCAGTAATATTAAACTTATCCGTTACTATACTATTGAATTATCCTTAAACAGTATACAAACTTTTCAATTCCAAAAATCTCTCATTTAACACCAAAACAATAACTTTTTTTCCGCGTTGAATCAGTTTACCAGCACAAGTATCCCTTGTGTTTTTCGTACTACTAATGAAAGCACACATTCTGCATCACCTGCTACTTTCAGCTGGTTTCCCTGATTTAAAAGTGGACTTTCCTGAGGCCATCTGGGGGTTCGATCGTAAATTATCCACTTTACCATATGAGAGAGAGGTTTGTGTATGTGTAAAAAGTGGAGAGGGAAATATTACACCACAACAACAGAGCGGTTATTTTGATCTAATCACGTATATATGTATATTCTAAGCGTGAATCTGTGCTAGAATGTGCAATAAGATAAAATGATGCACATAGACATATTGAAATTTAATCACAAAATATTTTTTTCACACGTTTATAATTTATTTCAATATAAATTGCATACAATATATAATTGATCATTATTTTCTGCTTTTGATTTAAAATTTTGTTTATACTATTTGCAACAGGCGCGTATCCTTCCTACAAATCTGACCCTTTACTTAGTTTAAAATTTGATACTTAGGCTACAGTTGAAACAGCTTGCTTACAATTTGATACACAGGTTACAGCCTTCTCCACCCCCGAAATAAAATCCTGACTGCACCACCGACTTACAAACACGCATCAAATCATGCTCAAATATTATATACAGAAACAAAAAATGAATGCAAGATTTCAGCTATATAAGCATAAATAACATACTACGATCAAGTATAGAGGCGGATCCAAAGATCAATTTCTCAGAAGGGTATAAAATTAAAAGAAGCAGGCTTGTTTAAGTCTTAAAAACAAAATGTATAGTAAAGCAAAATGTTAACCCTAACCAAAGCAATGTCTGTCGGAAGAGCTGGAGTCCTAATGGATCCGACACTGAATCAATGTATCTTATATGTTGTGAATTATCAAATTTTAAATAACATTTACAATAATTGAAAAGTTATAAGGTTTTACTTACTTGTGTTAGCTAAAAGTATTCCATTACTTGTATGCAGTTGGTACTTCGCAACTGCAGTCCAATTCCAATATGGCGTCGTTTGAGTATGGAAGCAACGCACTCACTCTTGCTTAAGTGAACGCATCATGGGAAATGTGGTGACTCTCTCGTTAGAGTGAGCAGATAGCGCCTTCACCCTTACTCTAAGAGTGACATTGTCTCACTCTTGCAGTTAGGGTGACAGAATCCTATCGATGAAGAGTCATAATGCAGTTTTCTCACTCTTATCTCACTCTATCTGGGATCATTTGCCAGTGACTTTTTGTAAGAGTGACAATGTCACTCTAAATTTTTAAGAGAGAAGGTATTATTTGTTAATTTATTTTTTTTTCTCCATGAATAATAATAACATGTTTTACATTATTCGAATGTGTAAAATTTTATTAATACAGTCGTCCCTCCACTCAGGGACACCTATATTTAAGGAATAGTTTTTTAAGTCTCAGTCCCTTTCGATAGGGATAGTGATGTATTTCCCTCCAAATAAGGGACAGTGGCAGAAATAAATGTGAACTTCAAGAATTGGGGGTGGGTGGGGGATTCATTAAAAATTATCATCAACAAAATTGCAATCTAATTTTTCTGTCCAATCCAAGGTCAGAAGAGGATGACAATCCTTTTAAAGTGGGGAAACCCAGTTCTATTGTACTTGGGGATAAAAGATGTAGATAGGGTTGATAGGGAAGCAATTTTACCCAAAACATGCAAACATTCAACAAAGGAAGTTACAAAACAGATTTTAGACAGTAGTTTACCAGAATGGAACAAGGAGTGTAATTTTAAGTTTATAGCATTTATGTGGTAAATGCAGAGGTAAAACTGTACAGTTTTATAAATCTAATTTTACAATGGGTTTTAGTTTTTGAAATCAATTTGAAAAGGTTATCTTTGTAAGAGAAGTGATAGAAGTTGCAGACTAAAACACTTAGCCAAGACAGTTAGCAGAGAGGTATGGAATAAGTAAAAATCAAGTGAGCAATGTATTAAAGTGTAAATTAAAAGATTATGGATTACAAATTCGAATGAGGACACTAAACTGAAATATAGAAAGACCGAATCATGTAAAATTAATTCAGCAGTACTTAACTGGTTTTTCCCAATAACAGCAAAGAATATTGATGTGAGTGGACTACTGATACAAGAACAGGCTGGAAAAGTTGCTGAAAGTGAAAAAAAAAAACACAAAAAATGATTTGTGGTTGAAAAAACTCTGGATATCCAAACTGTAAGTGAATGGAGAGAGAAACTGATTAAAATTTGGAATGGATGCGAACCAAATATACTGAATGCTGACAAAACAAGACTATTTTTTCGTGTTTTACCACACAAAACTATGAGCTTCAAAGGCAAAAAGTGTAGTGGTGAAAAATCTTCAAAGGAGTGTCTTGCAGTTTTGTGCTGCAATGTAAAGGGTGATTTTGAGATGCTTTTGGTAATTGGTAAATCCAGAAAACCAAGGAGTTTCACAAATATAAATTAATTAAAAGTACAATGGGAATTGAATAAGAAGGCGTGGCTGTCATCAGACATAATGACAAAATGGTTGACTGCATTCGTAAGGAAAGCATGTAGAAAATTTTTGCTTTTCATGGGCAATACTACTTCATATCCACAGAATATAAAACCTGGATCAATCAAAGTGTTTATTTCCCTCCAAACACAACAGCAATATTACAACCTTTAGATCAAGGTGTAATTAGAAGCTTCAAACTTAGAGGTTTGTTTCTACGCCACATTTTCTTCATGGCTTCTTAATGCGAAAATAGTGATCAACTTGCCAAGTCAGTAAACGTACTAAATGCTGTACACTCCGTAGCAGAAACATGGCGACACGGCAACATTGTCGCAGAAACAAAATGATCCTCTGCAGACAGATTGTCTTCAACAGTTGAAAAACACTTTGAAGATGTCATTCATGTCTTCCACCAATAAGTAATCAGTTAAATTGCTCATTTAGTAATGTAAACAAATAGAAAAACAAAGAAATTTGGTGACAATTTTTTAACTTTATGCATATTACCTACTGTTGATCGCATAAAACTGAGACCGCAGTAAACATATTGGATTCTTCTCATGGCAAATGTGCATTTTAGCAGTAGCTCTGCTCATATAGCACGGCGATGATAAGATGCGACTTGACATGTTACATCCAATGACAGTACTTGATGTCAATATTGGTGAATGCAAAAGATCCTTTTGTTTAAAGCAATGCAAAAATTAATTGGATTAGTTCACCAACTGAATAGTAATTATACTCTGGGGAAAGGTAGGTTTAAGGGGGAGGGGGCGGTCATTTGTCTCCTCTGAAAAAAAGAAATTGTGTAAAAAATGTTTTATTTTATATCCTACACACAACCTTTGTTTTTAAACCATCAAATCTCCATCAGGCAGCCCAATACAATCTTCAAATAATCTCGCTCCTGGTGTCTAGGAATGAAGAGGACTGGGACAAGAAACTCTCCTCTTCCTGCTGGCCTATAGGAGTGCTGTCCATGAGACTCTGGCTTCACACATTCCCAGATGCTATTTGGAAGAGATTTGTCTTTCTGCCGATCTAGTATTCGCCAGAAGAGTAAACAGGAAATCTGCAGGCACAGCACAGGGCTCACAACAGAATTTCAAGGTCGATTCCAGGTAAAAAGGGAGTTATTTTAATAATAAAAGGGACCAAAAGAGAGCTGTTTTGTCTGAAAAAGGGACTTGTTCTGTTTTAAAAAAAAAAAAAAAAAAAAAAAAAGCCTATACAGAAAAGGAAAATTGATTTTAGGGTGATGCACATAAAAGTATATACCTTACAGAATTTATATTTTATACAACAGAAACACATCACTTGTGTAACTAGAAACCAGACTAATTCATAGCAGTTATAATTTGTATACACATAAAATATCTGCTTGTGTAACAATTTTAATGTTCCAGGAAATGTTTATCATAATTTTAATGTTTCTTTAATATTAACCAGGGGGAGGGGAATAATACAGGAATTTTTTCCAGGATTCTATTTTTGTGAATTTCAATATTCATTTTTGGGATTTTTTATGGCAATTTTTTAAAAAGTCACTTTTTTTCTTAAAATAATTTACAAGACAAATTAAAATACACAATAAGATGCCATTGAAGGGTTGTTTTAATTAATAGTAATTTTGTGAAGGTAGCATAACAGTTCATAAAAACTAAATTTTAATCCTTTATGCTCTGATGGAAGTTCAAACTCCCATCAGTAAAATTACTTAATAGGACAGAAATCTGCAATAAATCACCAACAAAGTTTTGATTTCATGAAGTTTAATATTTCATTTATTATGAGATATTTGTAATACATAAAAAAATTACTTAATAAGAGCTATTTCTAATGCTACATAAAAACTTCAAAACTTATTTTTCGTATGGTAAATTAATTTGGGACAAAAAGGTTAAAAGATACAGAATAAAAAAATTATTTTTCAAATAGAAGTTTCAATAGAAACTAACTTAATTTAATTATTCTGTTAAAAAAAAAACATAATTTTGTCTTTTTTTTTTTTTTAAGGATGTAATCATCTAGTGCCAGTGACACTTTAGAGGCAGAAAAATCATTTTTATCCATTGCTTTTTATTAACTGCATGCTTGCAGAGATCTGAGAATTTTTCTAACTTTTAGCTGTCTTTAAATTATTTTTCAGTTTCTTTACTAGCTCCAAGTGCTTTTTTTCTTTTTTGGAGGGTAGAGGAACTTTAACATTTGCTTCTTTAATAAATTTGATCTTTTCCTTCCCCGCCCCCTGTAAAATAATCATTGTAAGAATTTCATTTAACACTTACAGAAGCAGCGGGTTCTAAGTGATTGGTACTAGTTTAGGCTTGGTTTAGAACTGCATTGCCTGCAACAAGTTTTTAAAAATCTTAAGGGGAAATTGAGACCAAATTACCTAAAAAAGAGAGTAAGGGAACTTGTTTTTAAGGGGAGGGAGAGGGGCGGATATAACAACTACATGCACATAAAAAATAAACAGTATTTGTGAAATATGTTACATGAGATAATTTGGAATATGAAACTCACTCACTTATATTTTTAAAACTGCATTTAAGAAATAATTTACAGTACCCTTTTAAAACATCCCAATTATGTCTCATTAAGAGGTTTCTCTGGCAAAACTAACACATTTAATTTGAATCTTTATGAAAAAAATAAAGAGCTTTGCAAACACTATATGTTTGGGTTTTTTTTTCTTTTTCTATTAACACATCAAGAATGAGACTTCTGAGTTGTCTCATTTTTTAGTAAGGTGATTAAGGCAAAAAGCTTCACTTTAATATGTTTAAAAAATTCAAACAATACAGTATTTCATAATATAAATGAGCAAGAAAATAATAGCATAACATCACATGTAAAAGCGTATCATCATCCAATAGATGAAAAGTTTGTAATAAAGTGACTTTAGAATGGCTAGAATCCATAGCTGGCACTATGGAAAAGGGAAAAAGGGACCACTTGTGAGGCTTGCAGGCACAGTTTGAAGAAATGCATCATTTTGCTTGAGAGCGGATCAACCTGAACAGGGAGAAGATGAAGACATATGTGACAAAGTTTGGCTATGGAATCCTACTCGACAAAAAGGCCCGTCTCCCAAGCTGCAATTACGGTGGGAGGTGGGACGGTCTTTACACAGACTAAACAATATCGTCATACAGATTTGTAAGTCAACTAACACGAAACCAAGAGTCGTTCATTACGATCAGCTAGCCATTTACCAACGTTTTAATTATTTTAATATTTGACAATGGTCACTATGGCGTAATTCTTCCTTTCCTTCATCTCTCATTTCTTTCTTGTCCCTCTCTTTTCTTCCTCTTTCTTACTCTGTACTTACGATCTATTTAGTGTACATACTTGTAACATATTTGTGTATTCATTTATTAACTGTATTATTTACAGTGGCGGATTTAGGTCTTGAGAGGCCCGAGGCACAACTCAATTTTGAGGCCTCCCTCCTCAAAAAAAAAAAAAAAAAAAACGTTCAGTAACTCTATACCTTTACACTGAGTGTTCTATGTATACCTTTTTTACAGTACTTAATGTTTTACTTACCCCTGTCTGGTGGCTGTATTTAAAATATTGCAATTATTTCAATTGAAGTATCTGATAACTCTTGGTTATAAAAAAAACATTATTTCAAATTTAGTATTTATTTGTATTTTTAATAATCTAGTAGTCTATGAATAATAAAATAGTATTTGTAAATTATTATAATAAATTTCACTGTTATTTGCTAATAGCAGGGTATATTTTGAACATCAGTTGGACATTTTTGAACATTAGTTTGAATTAATTTCATTCTAAAGATTAGAGTTTAGTTTTGGAATTTTTGGGAATGGACTAACTGACAAAGTACGACCAAGAACAAAGAAATGTGAATTTTTTGATTCTGTATTCTCTAATTGTAAAGTATGTCTGAAATATAAACGTTAATTTATGTTTAAAATAAAATTATTTTAAAATATTTTCACTCTTTTTATAGCTAATTTGTCTGCAAATGAGTATAAAGAAATAATTTTTATATTTATAGATTACTACATTTAAAAAAATCTTCTACCTCATGAAACTTAATAATTTTTGTACTACGTTTCACTTTTCACGATTAACACTAGTAAATAAACATCAGCACCTTTAAGTATAACCCAATAAATGCAATTTCGTGTTGGTTAATTTTCAGTGTTACTTGATTATATTGAATCACTTTTTGTGGACCTCGGGTATATGGCTTGTTTCAGCCATAAAAATTTTGTGTATTTAACAGGGACTTTTGCGGGTCAGAACAGAGGAGACTTCATCAGAAACATGATTTTGACATCACAAGTTTAGAAGACATCACATGTTTAGAAGAAGAATTTTATACACGGGCAAAATGAACCAAAAATTCCTGCAAAATCATAGTTATACATATTTAAATATGTTAATAAATTTCCCACTTGAAACTGCAAACAGTTGTAACAAACTAGAAGAGAATAAGAAAAGAATCATTATTTTAAGCAGATAAAATAGAAAAAAATATTACTGAGTTATGTTCCAAATAGTGATTTATGAACAAGTTTTTCCCACCTCTTATGATTATCTAAATCTTTTAACTTACCTGAATTCCGGAGCTATCCTAAAAGCTGAAATAAAGGGAAATTCAAATAAAGTTTTAAATAGGTGGTTTATTTGATTAACTGTACACCTAACGTAAATTAAACATCTTAAATTCAAATAAATATAAAGGAATAACTTCTCATTAAAGTTAAATCTCACCAAACACCGGCACAAGCGAACGGCATTCAATTAAGCCTCGTGGCGCAAACTCCCGTTTGTAAACAACCGCCGTCTTGGATGGAGTGGTTGGTTGGTTCAGTAAGTATCGCCCTGAAAGCCGATCGTCCAATGACGGGCGCGCTCCAGAAGCCCGGTAAACGTCGAACCGAGAAGAAGCCGGAGTACAACTAAACAACGGCATTTGCTGACGACGATCCAGTATAAAAGGGGCAAGTTTGGCTGTGAGTTTTGCAAGCAGTCAGGTTGTCGGACATCGACAGGTAAGGCGATGTAGCCTTGTTTTTAAAAGTGAGCAGTTATGCTCTGGTCTAAGTTTAGTTAGTTTTCCAGCCGTTTTTAATATGGTTTTGGGTTAAACTTTAACAGAACAGTGCATTAACATTAAAGCTAAATTAATGATGTTTTTCTTCAAGTAATATAAAACAAAGCCGGCCAATCGAATTCTATATTTTTCATGATGTTTTCATCCTAAAGTGTTTGCCAAATAAGTTAAAGAATGTGATACAAAATTAGAACTTTAAAATGACTTGTGAACTCCCATGAAGTATAATAGCCGACGAAAATGTTACCTTGATGTTACATTTATGAACCAATAAAGATCGATGTCACCTCAATCTCAAGTGCTATCTTTATTTCTCAACTACTCTTCAGTCGCGGCCATCTTACTCTTAAACACAAGTTTTGTCTTCAGGTGTTGACTTCTCTACAAAATAAAGTAGCCTGATAGCACCATAGGCGCACCCACGGAGGGGGCTATGGGGGCTCAAGCCCCCCCTAAAGGTGGAAAGTTAGAAGTGGAAAGCATTAAAAATTGAAAATTGCCCCCAATTAATTAAATTTTCCTTTTTAAAAATTGTCTTTAAATTATTTCTGAAGTACTTTTTACAAAAAAAAAAAAAAAAAAAACGTTAGTTTTTAAATAAATAGGTACAGTTAGCGTACGAAGCACAGTTAAACTCGGTTTCAAGGATGCTGAAAAGATCAGACAATTATTTGAGTATAACGAGTTACATTGCCTGCGGGCATGTTGTTCTATGGGCAAGTCAAGTGGCACATAATATTTTGACGTTATAAGAGAGTTATAAATATAATCGAGGTCACCATAACTGAGTTCAGCAAAATTTGTTGTCCAGCCCCCCCCCTAAACTAAAATCCCGGGTGCACCACTGTATAGCACCATTGGAGACAACAAGTTAAACATAAATTCCACTTTTTATTGAAAATGTACCGTAATTTCCTGCCTATAATACGCATCGGCATATAATCTGCAAGCGGCTTTATTAGCTCAGAAAAAAAAATTACATCGTATAATTCGCGGCGCCGTATTATCCGCGGATATTCTGAAGCAGACTATCAATATTTTTCAAAATTACATCGGTATTGTTAACGCACATCGATTTCGGCATACAACACATTTTGTGCTAAATTGATGAGAAATAAATTAGCAATTGGAGAAATAAATGAGCAAGAAAATAATAGCATAACATCACATGTAAAAGCGTACCATCATCCAATAGATGAAAAGTTTGTAATAAAGTGACTTCAGAATGGCTAGAATCCATAGCTGGCACTATGGAAAAGGGAAAAAGGGACCACCTGTGAGGCCTGCAGGCACAGTTTGAAGAAATGCATCATTTTGCTTGAGAGTGGATCAACCTGAACAGGGAGAAGATGAAGACTCGTTATGACATGAGTTCAACATATGTGACAAAGTTTGGCTATGGAATTCTACTCGACAAAAAGGCCTGTCTCCCAAGCTGCAATTGCGGTGGGACGGTCTTTACACAGGCTAAACAATATCGTCATACAGATTTGTAAGTCAACTAACACGAAACCAAGAGTCGTTCATTACGATCAGCTAGCCATTTACCAATGTTTTAATTATTTTAATATTTGACAATGGTCACTATGGCGTAATTCTTCCTTTCCTTCATCTCTCATTTCTTTCTTGTCCTTCTCTTCTCGTCTCTTCTTGTCTCTTTCTTCAACTTTCTTACTCTGTACTTACGATCTATTTAGTGTACATACTTGTAACATATTTGTGTATTCATTTATTAACTGTATTATTTACAGTGGCGGATTTAGGTCTTGAGAGGCCCGAGGCACAACTCAATTTTGAGGCCTCCCTCCTCAAAAAAAAAAAAAAAAAAAACGTTCAGTAACTCTATACCTTTACACTGAGTGTTCTATGTATACCTTTTTTACAGTACTTAATGTTTTACTTACCCCTGTCTGGTGGCTGTATTTAAAATATTGCAATTATTTCAATTGAAGTATCTGATAACTCTTGGTTATAAAAAAAACATTATTTCAAATTTAGTATTTATTTGTATTTTTAATAATCTAGTAGTCTATGAATAATAAAATAGTATTTGTAAATTATTATAATAAATTTCACTGTTATTTGCTAATAGCAGGGTACATTTTGAACATCAGTTGGACATTTTTGAACATAGTTTGAATTAATTTCATTCTAAAGATTAGAGTTTAGTTTTGGAATTTTTGGGAATGGACTAACTGACAAAGTACGACCAAGAACAAAGAAATGTGAATTTTTTGATTCTGTATTCTCTAATTGTAAAGTATGTCTGAAATATAAACGTTAATTTATGTTTAAAATAAAATTATTTTAAAATATTTTCACTCTTTTTATAGCTAATTTGTCTGCAAATGAGTATAAAGAAATAATTTTTATATTTATAGATTACTACATTTAAAAAAATCTTCTACCTCATGAAACTTAATAATTTTTGTACTACGTTTCACTTTTCACGATTAACACTAGTAAATAAACATCAGCACCTCTAAGTATAACCCAATAAATTCAATTTCGTATTGGTTAATTTTCAGTGTTACTTGATTATGTTGAATCCCTTTTTGTGGACCTCGGGTATATGGCTTGTTTCAGCCATAAAAATTTTGTGTATTTAACAGGGACTTTTGCGGGTCAGAACAGAGGAGACTTCATCAGAAACATGATTTTGACATCACAAGTTTAGAAGACATCACATGTTTAGAAGAAGAATTTTATACACGGGCAAAATGAACCAAAAATTCCTGCAAAATCATAGTTATACATATTTACCTAGTAAAAATATTCCGTAGTAGCAAAGACTGCTTGTTTTCTGCTCAGTCGTTCATCGACTCATCGAATTCAGTCATCGGCAAGTGCACTTTTGTTTATCTGCAATAGATGAATTTTTAATCATGGACAGAAGTGATCTAGACGAGCAGTTTCGCCGATGGGAAACCGAAAAACAATATTTTATCCGAAACTGCAGCTCTATAGTCAATGGGCCTTGCAGGTGTCCCCAGTGGTTTATACTTTACTCAAATTCCTATAAATATTTGCTTAATTTAGGGCCCGTTCGAGAATTCACTGGTTGGTTATGCACCGGTGCTACCGGTCGCGGTCATTCTCCGGTTAAATGACGTCACGGTTGTCAACCGGTTTCGGTCATCCTCACCACATCGGATTCTAAGCCGAGAAAACAAAAATAAACGCTGGCAACACTACGATAATAACCGGAGTAACCCACCTCACTAGCAGGGTCATTCTGATTGCGCTCTGGTCACGTTGAGCAGACAACCGCTACATGACCGAAACGTTTTCGAACGCGGTTACTTCTAGAGCTCCGCCCCACGCTCCGCCTTTTCAAACGCTCTGGTCGTGCATCGGTGTTACCGGTGCACAACCGATGAATTCTCGAACGCGCCCTTAGATATGCCTTTGCGTAATCTAAGGGAAATTTTGAACAATTCTTGAATTAATCGCATAATTTACTTCAAATTTCTTGTATTGGGGTTGGGAGGGGGCAGGGGGGTGGTATCCCTCCCCTTGCTCCCTCCCACAAAATTTAAATTTGAAAAATATTTAGAAAAAAATGTAAGTATTTATTATATAAAAATCGTTTGTAATATTTAAATAATTTTAAAAAATGTGTTTGAAAAAAAAGAAAATCTATTTGAGCGTCAGCTGCATTATAAGAAAAATGGAAACTTCATTACAATGAGCAACTCTTTTGAAACCTCTTTAATGTAAACAACAAGAAGAGAACGGAAAAAACACTCAAAATACTGGTGTTAAACAATAAAGTAAATAAAAAATTTTGTAAAAAAACACACATAAGAAGTTATAGGTAAGAGGATACGCATGTTTCAACCAAAAATTGTTTTGGCCTACTTCAGTCCAAGCCCTACGTTGCAAGCAACACAGGGAACTGAAAAGAGAAAAACAAGCAAGATGTTGCCACAAGGGGCAAAGAAAAGTCGAACAAAACCACGGAGAGGGGAGAAAAAATATAAATAAAAAAAAGGGGGGGGAAAGGAGAGAAGCACAAAAATACAGAAATAAAAAAATAAATAAATAATAAAAAAGGAACACACGAATACAAACACACACACACAAAAAGAGAAAACAGAACAAAACAAAACAAAACAAACAGAACACATTTTTTTTTTTTTTTTTTTTTTTTTTTTTTTATAAATTAAAAACCACGAACAGGACAGCACAAAATATATATAAAACATTATTTTATTTATTATTTTTTTTTATTTATTTTTTAAAAAATATATACATACATACATATATATATATATATAAATAAACGTAAAGGAAGACAGTAACACACGTACACACACAATAAATAAATAAATAAATAAATAAAAAAGGGGGGGAGTAGACGGAGAAAGTGAAAAGAAACTTACAACAGCAGCTTCCAAGCAGAATGAACGAAAGGAACGGAAGAACCATCGTTCACAAGACGTTCTAAGTGCTGGGTTATGGAAAAACCTTCCAAAAAATCCAGATGGGACAAAGACTGAGGAGTGCACAAAATCTTAGCCTTAGAAAACTGAAAACGATGATTGGAATTCCAACAATGCGAGGCAATAGAAGATTTGGAAAGTTCGTGCTTAGAAACATATCTCTCATGCTCTTTGAGCCTAAATTTGAGAGCTCTTCTGGTCTGACCAATATAGCCCAAATCACAAGATCCACTAGGAATATAATAAACACCCCAACGGTTCTCAGTAGGAATAGGATCTTTAAGGGAAGAAAATTTAAGTTTATTAACAGGTTTGAAAATGACTTTGAAACCGAAATTTTTGAGAAGTTTAGAAATTTTGTAGCATAAAGGTGAAAAGAAAGGTAGTACAATTAAAGCGTTGTGAAAATTAATAGTATTAGTAGAAGTATTAGTCTTATTAAATTTAGAAACAGCTTTATCAATAATAGAGGGGCTAAAACCACGAGAAACAGCTAAGGATTTTAAGTAACTAATTTCATTATTAAGAGATGAAGAATCAGAGCAAATTTTGATAGCACGAAACACGTAAGTGTAAAAAGCAGAAAGTTTTTGCTGGTAAGGATGATTAGATAGGGCATGAGGAGGTAAAGATATAGAAAAGGGTTTGCGGAAAACAGAAGTAGAGAAACCGTCAGGATTCCTAGAAACAAGAACATCCAAAAAAGGTAAAGAATTGTTGCACTCCTCTTCTAGAGTAAATTGGATGCACGGATCAACAGAATTAACAATCAAAAGTAAATTAGAAATATCACAATTGGAATCCACTAGAACGAAAGTATCGTCAACATATCTGACCCAGCACGGAAAATTAAAGACCTTGAAGAGCTTCTCTTCAAAATAATGCATATAAATATCACATAAGAGAGGTGAGAGAGAATTACCCATAGCAAGACCCTCGGTTTGTTTATAGAAAGAGCCATTAAAAATGAAAGCAGTTTGTTTAATACAAACGCTTACTAAAGCTATAAACTCCTTAATCTCAATAGAAGAATAATGAAACTCGCGTAAACGCTTTTCCAAACAGTCAATCGCACCTTGGATAGGAACATTAGTAAATAAAGATTTAACATCAAGAGAAAGCATTTTACAATTAGTAGGAGAAAGAAGTTTAACTTTGTTAACGAAATCATAAGAGTTTTTAACAGTGTGGGTATTACTAGCAGTCAAAGGAGAGAGAGTATGCGAGAGGAAACGTGCAAGGTTATAAGAAGCAGTATCAATGTTAGAAACAATCGGGCGAAAGGCAAGAGAAGGTTTGTGAATTTTAGGAAGCGCATAGAAACGAGCACAGTTAGCAATAGAAGGAATAACAAAACGTTTAGTTTGAGCATTTAAGATTACAGAGGACTTCACAGTGTGTTTAATTTCAGAAAGGTGACTGTTAGTAGGATCAGAATTTAATTTAGTGTATGGACCAGTGGTTAGCATGTTATTAATACTATCAACATAAAAAGATTTTTCAAGTAAAACAGTCTGGCCGCCTTTATCAGCTTTAGTAATGAGTAAATTAGGGTTAGAGTTGAGTTCTTTGAGAGCAGTTTTTTGAGAACGAGAAAGGTTAGATTTGGCATGCATATTATTTGAAGAGATAGTATTATCAGTAAGATGTCGCAAAGTATCAAGTTGGTTAGAAGAGAGTTTACTATTTTTAAAGGAGTTTTCCATAGGAGCAATAAGTTTGGAAACCGAAATGTTGCTAACACGAGAAAAATTCAAACCTAAACTAAGAGCATCTCGCTGAGATAGTGTTGACTCTAGATTAATTTGGCAGGGCACAGCGCCCGGCGGCCTTTTTGTTATCTTTTTAGCGCCCGGCGGCCTTTTTGTTATCTTTTTAGCGCCCGGCAGCCCTATTTCTCTTCTTTATGCGCCCTCCTGCTTTTACATTTTTATTATTATTAGTAAACAACCAGCACTTTTTATTTCCTACATACCATTTGCGGCCCATCACGATAATACGTTAATTAAAACGGTTACGATTGAGTACAATAATCCCATCATAAAAATAGGTTTGATTGAAAACGGCCCTTTCACAAAAACCGTCTAAGAAATCCGATCTTTCCCACAAATGTAATTTATTAAAATGCTTTTTTCAAATATTCTACTCTTTCAGATCGAAATACTCCTACTGCCCTTTTCTTTGTTTTCTTTTGCGCGACCCGAACAGCCGCTCGAGCCGTAACCCGAAAAGGCCCCTCTTGTATGTTTTGTTTTTGCTGACTCAAGCGAGAAGCCCGATCGGCATTTCACGTAGCAGTTGGGGGTAGAAAATACGGTTGGGAAATTCAAAATTTTCTCCAGTTATCTAAAAATTTCTGATTCCATCTGTCAATCCTCAAATATCGGTGGCTACGTTTGATAAATATGTAGTTGCGAATTATCAAACAATCATTACACCAGAGTTCGTCGCCAGCTGTATATAATTATTGCTCTTCTCGATGTCTAATCGTTTCGCCACACTAGCAAGTCCTCCCCCCCCCCCCCCCCGTAAACGATTTGCTCTTTTTAATCGGCTTTCTAAGTACATATTATTCGTAATGTATAACAGTTATTTACTAATCATATATAATTACAGATGATACAGAAAGAATGCCTTAGCAAAACGACGTTTTGCGATTCGAAAATTCGCGGGATTTGCTTGTTTGTTATGGCAAGCCTAGACAAGGGATATCCTCTAAGGGGGGGTGCCTTGGTTCGGTGACTTTTTAAAGAGTTCTAATGTGTATTGACGCGTACATCTGGATGAAACCCACCAAAACTCCAGACCGATAGTCGCGCGGACGGGGCCCGCCGAACGTGGGAACTTCAACACTTCAGCCGTGTACCATGTTCAGTGGCTTTATCTACTCAAATCCATCTGAAAATCGGGGGATTTGCGACATTTTGGGAATACAGCAATTGAAACATATTATGCTTTTGCCAAAATCAGAACATAATAATGATCTTTTGCTTTAGCAATGTAGTGCTAGGGTTATTGGCGCCCGGTGCGGTCTTTCAGTTTGCCGCCCCATTCTTTCTAAGTTTCAGCATTCTGCCCCCATTTCGGTCCTTTAGTTTTCCACTTTATTATTTCTAAGTGTCCTGCCGGCCACCATGTTTGTTTTTTTGCCGCCGGGGCGGACCCCCCCCCCCCCCATTTATTACGCCACAGTTTTAATTACATAAAAGTGGAGTAAATGCAGAATTTAGTAAATCAGACTATTGACAAGGTTTGGTATTCTAAATATTCATATTATACACCTTCCGATTTTAAAATTCTCAACATTTTAATGAATGAAGAAAGGGAAAAAAAAACAATAAAAGCAAAAGAAAGCTAGTTCTGGAAAAGGATGTCTTCAGAAAACAAATTGTGTCATAAGTTAACAGCTAGGTTATTCATAAAACAAACTGTCATCAATTTAAGCTTATTTTCAGTTGAAAAAAAAAGAAAAAGAATTCTGGAAGGTTTATTAATAGATAATTTGTTTAAGTACTTTCGGCACCAGGATGTTGATTATTTTAATTATATTAAGCTGATTAAAAACATTTGATAGTTAAAATAAATACAGGGATGTGCCAGCTGAAATGAAATTTTGGAGCAATTTGTGGAGCAAGAAAAAAGACATTTTTGGAGCAATTTGGAGCAAGAAAAACAGGTTAGTGGAGCAATTTGGAGCAAGAAAAAGTCACTTTTTGGAGCATAAGAATGTCAATTTTGAAATACAAAATTTATTTTTGGAGGGAAAGAGAAAAGTCATTAAAGAATGCCAATAAAAAAAATGAAAATTAAGGAGGTTCTTAAAAACTCTAGCTTATAACAAAACCCAGTTTTTTTTGGGGAGGGGCGGTGGAGGCAGAAGCTTATGAAATAAATAAAAAATTCAGTTATTTTATACATTGCTATACAAAATATCTATTTAAAATCAAAAATACAATATTTACTAAACTATATTAACCCATTTATGCCTAGCGTCCCTTTTTTGGGACGTCATTTTCGCTATCAGTCGAAAGCGTTATTTATTTTTCCTAGCCTTTATTCACGAGTACAGAACCTCAACTCCACATAATATTTTAACATGACCCAGTAGGATGTTGACATTTCAATTTTTATACATAATGATTTTAAAAGAAATCATCCCTTGCTCAAGAAGTTGACATCAGAAATTTATCTATGATTGCTGGTATTAGCAAAAATCAAAGAAAGTCAAAAAAAATCTGGGCACAAATGTGTTAACTACCATCAGCAGCTAATAAAAAATTAAATTTAAAACAGAGGTCAATTTTTACTCTTTTATTTCTAAAAGATCAATATATCATCATGACATGATGATACATAAAAAGATCAACCTCAAAATATCAAGACATTGGAGGTTTAAACAAAGGGATACCAAAGAAAAAATATTCATTTTTAAGATTAATAGAGAAAGATTGAAATTAGAATGCTTAGAATGTGTGATGACTTTTGTAAAAATTCGGGAGATTTATAAACGTTGAAACATATATGGAAAAATTAAAAATGTAGCAGTTTTGCTGAATTTGGAGCAAAAATGTCCAAAAACGATCTTTTTGTAGCAGATTGGCACATCAGGATTGATTTGGCACAATTTGGAGCAATTGGAGCTGCTGGCACATCCCTGTAAATATTGATTAGTACTATTTTTATTTTAAAAAGATTAAAGAAAGGTTTAAGAAAGAAAATTTAGTGTTTTTAAAGAGACCTTTTTAAGTATGTTACAAGAAATTAAAAATAAAGCTTTATGAAAAATAAATTATTGAAAATATTTTAAACTTTATTTCATACATACCTTTGGACAATTCTGTGAGTTAAAAAGAAATATTAATTTTATACCTGCTAAAAAACTTACATGTAGTAATTATTTTTATTTATTTTAAAGAAATAGTACTTTTTTAAAAACTTATATTCACTTTTCATGAATGAGCAAGCATTAAATTAGAAGTGAAAGAGGAATAACGAATATATTTCAGTGATTTGATTTGATATGGTGTTGTACATTCCAACCATAGGATGTATTACAAAATTTGCATGACTATGTCATTTTTTCCAGCAATCTTCTGTGTTCTGAATTAAATTTCCCCAATTTCTGTAGTTATCAATTGATGAATGAGTTAAATTGTTTGATGCAATTTTAATAATGTCTAATAGTAATAAAGGTAACTTTGAAAATCATTACTTGGTACTCATTCAATAATTATTGCAAACAAAAGAATTTAAATAAAATTCTGATTTACATAATTAAATTTTATACATCCTGTATTGCAGAAATTTTATTATTTTTATTACATGCTAAACGCATCTACCTTAATCCACTTACACTGACAGCCCTTTTCTGTTTAAAAGTTTGTACCAATATAGGTGAAATATCATATATGAATGAGATCCAGTAACTGTGGTCCAGTAGTGATAGTGTGATAAAGTGGAGGAACAAAAATTAACAGTCCCTCTGCCTTCCCCTACTGCCTAACAAATCATGTCTGGCTAAAAATTTCTGAAATCTTCTTCAATAAGTGTACTATTCTTATAAATAATAAACATGTATGTCACGTAATTTTGAGAAAAAAAATTAAGCAGAAAATTCAACATTACTTATATTAAAACTTCTTTATGCTAGAAGTTTTTTTAAAATCAAAACTTCTAGTTACGTAGATTTAATTCACATATTTATGTCATGTTTAGACCAAAATATTATCAACAAATTATTTTTCCTATTTCGCTTACACTTACTTCTACTGGATATTTTCTCCAAAAGAAGGGGGGGGCAAGACAAATTGGAAAAAATCTTACTATGCATTGTAAGTCAGAACACATATTACAACTCTATATGTTAAAGTTTCGGGGATCAGATCGTTTCAAACCAGTTTCTATATGTTATCTACCTGTACATTCTCGTGGAACCCCAAAGTGCCCTTTTTGAGAACAGGGTGCCCTTTTTGAAAATTTCCCCCCCCGGCGGCCCTCTTTTTCTAGAGTCAACACTATGAGAATCAGTTAAAACATGCTAAGACAAATTAACAACAGTGTCCTGAACAAGAGGACTGACAGAACCGAGGGAAGACCTAACCGGAAGAAGAGCTTGGAATTTCTTATCCAAAGTGGCTCTGTGAGAAATAGAACGTTGTTCAACATAAGCGAAATTCCGTTTTTCCCAGTTAGCAAAAGCAGGATAAGACTTACTCAAAAGCAAATGGAGATCATAAAGATCAGATTCAAGAATCGAAACTTTATAACGAACATCCTGAATAAAAGCACGTAAAACCGCCCGCTTAGACCTATTCAGAGCCTTATCAACACGAGAAGAACCGTGAATATTGCACTTAATGTCAATGAACTTAGGAATGACATTACTGCGTTTGCAACGAACAAGAAAACCTAAATGATTCAAGAAACGAGAACGTTTCAATCGTAAACGGGAAAAACGGTTAAACAAAGATGAATCCATACAGAAAAAACAAAAACAGAAAAGAAATAAGCAATAAAAAGCACACGAAGAAGGAAGGAAGAAAGGTGAGAACAAAAGAGAGTGTTAATAGTCCAAATAAACAAAACAACGGAAAAAACACTCAAAATACTGGTGTTAAACAATAAAGTAAATAAAAAACTTTGTAAAAAACACATAAGAAGTTATAGGTAAGAGGATACGCACGTTTCAACCAAAAATTGTTTTGGCCTTCTTCAGTCCAAGCCCTACGTTGCAAGCAACACAGGGAACTGAAAAGAGAAAAACAAGCAAGAAGTTGCCGCAAGGGGCAAAGAAAAGAAGAGAAATCAGTTAATTTTTAAAAGTTATCCAAGAAATATGAAATTTAAAATCACACTGAAGTTCCTATACAATTGGCAATATTGTTTTTTAATTATTAATTATGAATGTTGTTGCTACTTACATACATTGGTAAAAAGTGAAATTAATTTCTTACCAATCGAATAATTTGACTATTATTAATAATAGCTAAACAACACTTTGTCAAAATTTCATCCAAAGTCCCAATCTGAGATTAAAATAACCGCTACTTCACACTTTGCCTTACACATGACAAGATTCGATGATCTTGGGGGTAGCACGCTTATCTCGTAATCAGTACGCTCAGGGTTCGGGCCCGGGGAAGGAAGAATTTTTTTTTTCTTCAGAAAAACTAAAATTTAGCATACAAAAAACGGAAACATAATAAACAGAACAGACATTTTTTGAAAATTTTGCTGCCAGTCGTTTATTTTTTATTAACAAATATATTTTAAACAGTTTATCGGTTTCTTTTTGTTATTTCATCGGAGTCATCGGGAAACGATGATCGGCTTTATGGCTCCCCAAGCGGACATTTTGTACCAGTTGCCGATGAAATTTCCCCTTTTTTGGATGAAAAGCCGTGATCGGCCATTGCTCCTTCTCCTCGGATTTAACTCACCCGCCTCTCATCGACCGATGGGTTATTGCTACTAGGGTTACTACGCGAGGTATTCTCGCGCTGCAAGATATTTGCCACCTGCGCAAAATTCTCGCTCGCTGTTTGAAAGTTTAAAAACGCCAGTTTACAAATACAAAAATCTGTTTTCACTCTATACTGTGGAAACCGGCCCGGAGACAAAAAAAAAAAAAAAAAAAAAAAAAAAAAAAAAAACTCCGATAAAGAGCTGCCGAGGCCTCAAAGAAGCGCCCACCCCCTTTCCTCTCTTGAGTTTCTGTTCAGAGATAACACGGTTAAATCATTGGAATGCAGACGGGGAATATTAATTAATGCTATCCGCACAGAGCTGATGTGTTGATTTTTCTCCTCCTGCTCTGCAGCTGTAAAAGTTTTGTTTTTGTATGTACGTCCGTTGTACATGAGTTTTGAGAGCATTTCATCTGTTTGTTTTTTTATATATCACCATGATTCATGGAATTATTGATATCCTCTGGCAGTTTGAAATTTGTACCACCCCCCACCCCCACCCTTCTGTTCTTAGTTGCGGTTCATAATAAGAGTTAATCAAACTTTTAAGAAGACCCCCCCCAAAATAAATAAATAAAGAGGGAAGCTGAAATTTTCCGGTTAAATGCCAGATAATCTAGCTTTTACTGTAGTAAGAATTTGAACTTAAATATATCTGTTTTAACTTTGTCACACATATTTGTATCTCACCAACTTTGTAGTATAATATAATTTAATATTTATATAAATATTAAGTGATATTATATAATTTTATTATACTAGATAAAATATTATAGTTAATAATTCTGTTGCTTATTTAAACTGGATGTGATTCTTTGAATATTCATTAACAATTCAAGTGCAAATTTCAGTAAACTTTGAAGTGCAAATTTAAGCAATCTTATTAGAATAGCTGATGGAAATATCAATTTAGAAAGTTTTCCGCATGATCAAGCTGCTAAAATTTTAAATAATGATGCCCGGTGATGAATGGGAACAGTTGTAGCTCCGTGGTACAACTTTTGACCAATAAAAAGCTAGATTGAGATATCACAAATTGAGAACCATGTGTAGGAAAAAAGAATCTAGTCTTTAGTGTATGCGCGTATTCGTGTTGTAGTTGGTTATCCAGCACCATCTAGTAACAAAAAGAGTCCCAATTTTTATTTTCTGATAGAAAAACTAAAGTTTCAAGGGCCAAAATTTTCCCTCAAGGAAAAAAAAAAATGTCACAGATAATATGCGGTGGCGGATAATCCGCATCATAATTTTTTACGTTTTTTAACAGATAATCCGTGGATTATCGGCAGGAAATTATGGTATATAAAGTTATCAAATATTTCTTTTAAAAAAATTGAGCTTGCTACCTCACACATATCAACTCGTATCTGCTTAGTTATTGGTCAGTAATTCTTTATCATTACATCTTCGGAAAGTTCTTTCGATGGGGTTATGTTCAATGCAACTCACATATATGTATATGTGTGTGTGATAAGGGAGTGAAGAATATACATTTTGTAAGGCAAAAAATTTGACATAGGGTAGGTTAGGTTGTGACACCCCCCCCCCCCCCAAGTGGCTACGTCACTATTTTTAGGTGTATTTGAATATTTCACTGAATCATTTACATGAAGAACGGTTGAAATATATAAAATATTTAATTTTTGACAAATTCGTTAATCAGAAACCATATAATCAAGCAGTTCAGGCTTTTCTCTTTAAAATATCAGAAATATTCTCATCAACCTAACCACTTTTGGGTTGTAGGGGGTAAAGTCTTTAAGGCAGCTGTTTGAATGTCCTGCTGGAATACCAGAGATTGTGCCCAATTTGATTCATTCTGGAATCTCTGCGCTTTTTTTTTTTCCCCCCGAAATCTAGGGAAAAATTAAAACAACACTATAAAAAA
Source organism: Cheiracanthium punctorium (assembly GCA_038373885.1). Classification (NCBI taxonomy): domain Eukaryota; kingdom Metazoa; phylum Arthropoda; class Arachnida; order Araneae; family Cheiracanthiidae; genus Cheiracanthium; species Cheiracanthium punctorium. The sequence continues at coordinate 45,917 of JAWZYV010014532.1, read as the reverse complement.
AAAGATCTAGGAACTTTCCTTAGAAATAGAGGACAGTTGAGGTGCCCTAGAATTCCAAGGAAAGTTACATGAAAATACCTGGAACTTATACTGAATAACTCTGGAAGGTTCCACTGAATTGTATATTGTTCAGTAATGTTCTTGCTACTTTCATGTAACTTTCCTTGTTTAGAGTTCTGGTCATTTTTAAGTGAAATGCGTGTTTTTTAAGCGAATCGTGAGAGCAATATTAGGTTAAGGGACAGGTTAAAGGGAAAATGTAAAGTTATCAGATGGAAATATTTACTTTCTATATGGTATTTGTGAGTCTCTTTTCTGATTATTTCCAAGGAACGTTTCTTGATTTTTTACACTGAAATAAGGAATTAAAGCACTAATTACTTATTTATAAGTAATTAGTGCTTTAATTCTGTTTATAATAACTGTTTATAAAATAAACAGAAAGTATTAGTTATTAAAATATTATATTGTACTTTGTGTATTAAGGCAAACCTGGGGGGAAATTTTGTAAGCAGGTGTCCTCGCCAAGTGCCGTTGTGTTGCCAAATTTGAAGTTCGTTGGACAGTTTGTTTACGATAGCGATAGTTTCAGATATTTGTTGCATCCTGTGTTTGGTGATGAGTTGTTAACTGGTGCTGTAGTTTGATTAAAAAATGCTTGGTGTGTTCATTAAACGATACCAGGATGTTTGGTAAAGGAATTTTGTGATTGGTTTAGTCAATTTCACTGTAATCGGTAAACCGAAGTTTTATGAGAATGAGAATTTGAAATGGATGCGTCAGTCAGTTCTTTTTTTGTGTTATTGTAGTTTGGTTAGTTGTTCTGGAGAATATAAGGTGTATTTTCTATTCTGTTGATTAAAGATGTAGTGAATATTATGTTATTGTTTAAAAAGGAAGTGTGTGTTTATTTGAAGGAGGGTGTGAATATAAAGTTAAATAAAAGGAAGCATTTTGGTGTTATGTTATTAGCTGGTGTGCGTTATGGATATTTTTGAGGAGTTTCTTAAACAGGGTGTCTACCAAATTTCTGAAAGTCAATTTCCGGACTTTTGGGAGGTCCTGGGAAAAAAATTCCTGACCACTGCATTTTACTTTGAGAAATTGCACAATGCCCCCTCCCTTGTCTTTATATTTGCATATTTTGGAGAACTTCTTGAAATCAATTTTAACTGAAGTATACAGGATTAAGCTTTCATCTATTGAGAAACAGAAGTAGTCACACTCTCTGATAGAATTAACTAACTGTTCTTGGAAAGACGGTCCTAAACCATAAGTTACAAAGTAAGCTATTTTGTCTTTAAACCTCCCGTCAAGATTGATGCGTCCCCATTTTTCCCTCATACAAACACATCACTTGCTTGATGTTTTTGCGGTCCGAAAAATGCGTTGCAGTTGCTTTCGGTTTCGAGTCTGACAATTAGAGAGAAAGGGTAAAAAAAAAAAAAAGGCACACGAAAAAAAAAAAAGAAATGATTCTTTTGATGAATTTTCCGGACCCACTATCCAATTTCCCGGTTTTTTCCGGACCCATTTTCCAATTTCCCGACTTTTTCCAGACTTTCCGGAGCGGTAGACACCCTGTTAAAATAAAGGTGTTTTCTTTAAAGAATTTTTGCAATTGCTTAAGGTTTTCAATGTGAATTGTAAATGGATATTTGATGTTGTTATGTTTTCATAAGTGCTATAGTGACTTTATATGAGATGTAAAACTAGGTTGTTTAATCCACATGTTTTTTTGAGTTGAAAACGGGCCAGTTTACATTAGCTGTACAACTAGGGTGCTTAATCCACTGTTCTTTTTTTAGTTAAAAACGGTCCACTGGTTGCCTAGTTTACATAACTGTACAACTAGGTTGCTGAATCCACTGAGGTTTTTTTAGTTAAAAACGGTCCACTGGTTGCCTAGTTTACATAACTGTACAACTAGATTGCTTAATATACTGAAATTTTTTTAGTTAAAAGCGGTTACTGTTTGCTCATTTTGAATTGCTTGTTACTGAAATTGCTGACGTTTTTTAGTGTTAAGTATGGACAGTGTATTTTGTTTTATTGTTTCTTTTAGTGGAATATCTGTGCAATTTTAATGTGTTAAAATGCTTTGACTTTGCTGAATTTTATTGTATTCTAAAATGGTGTTTCACACATGAAAAATTTGGTGACCAAAAAAAAGCACCAAGTAGCGGGTGTTGGCGACAAAAAAAAGTTGCCAAAAATAGCTGACACCCACTTACGAAATTACTCCCCAAACCTGAGTGAGGGGCATCTGCCTAGGATGGGGGTTGACTTAGTCGAAGGACTTTCTAAGGAGTTCTAATGCGTATTCACATTTCATTTGGAGAAAGCCAACCAAGACTCCAAACCATTAGATGGACAGCCAAGCTATAGGGCCCAAACATGGGACCTTCACACTTCGGCAGTCTACCATTATGAGCGCCTTATCTGCTCATCCATGGATGGGCTAAAGCATTAATTTAGATTATGATCCAATGCTGTGAAGTGGGAAAGAGCCAAAGGGCACCAAGAAAATATTGTTGAAAAGCGCTTTTTGTACTAGTAGCAATCCTAGAACTATGAACAAAGTTCCTTTCTTTTGAACAGAAATTTATATAAGATATATTTTCTTTTTGAGAACCGAATTATGAGGCCTCTTAGATTTGTGAGGCCTGACGTGCACCTCATGTGCCTATTGGGAAATCCGCCACTGATTACACATATTTACAAAGTGTTGTATCCTGTAAAAAATAAGGTATTTCTTATGTAATTTAGGTCACTACTTTCGAAAATGCAATCAGTTTGTGCCTAGGACCCTCAGATATTGAGATATTGGCAACATTTTATAAATGACTCTGAATATTTTCTATGCATAAAATTGATATAAAATTTATGTTATAATTACAGAGACATGAAATGGTAAACGCATACCTGCCAACATGCAATTTTTGAAAATCTTACAATACCACGGTGTCACGCAGTAACGCAATAAATATGCCTACTAAAGATAAAATGTAATCAAACACAATTTTTAAAATTACTATTCAGATTTAGTACACTATTTTTAATACATATGCACATATAGGAAAGGAGGGGCATTTATTTGGTATCTTTAGAGTACAAATGTTCATAAGTAGCTGATTTGGCTGCTTTTAAAAAATCCTTATCAAAGTCTTGCTCATAGCAATGGCCTTTGAGTTTACTTTTTCCAATTAAAATGTCTTCCAAAGTTTCATTAGACAAAAAACTATGAAATAGTGTTCTATTTTTCTTAACACTGCTAAACAAATGTTCACAAGCAGCATTACTGTGTGGTATTGTCAATATGCTTAGCATAGCATTCGATCATATTTAAATTTCCCACTAGCAGCTGTTAATTTTCTCAATCTCAATTTTTAGCCCATTTTTTGTCCATTCTTCCTCGGGCAAATTTTCAATTTGCAAAATTGAGATTGAAGCTCATCCCTGACTTCATCTACTGGCTTGCAAACATCATTTCCACATACTTCATTTGAGCACATATTTGGAAATAAATTTAAAAAATAAACTATATCTGAAAATGATTTGGCCTCACCATGGCACAAGTGGTTCAGCCACTGAAAATGATAGATGGCTGAAGTGTGAAGGTCCCGGGTTCGGGTCTCATCGTGCAGCTGTCGATCCGGAGTTTTGGTAGGTTTTCTCCAGATGTAACGTGAATACCCGTTAGAACCCCTTAGAAAGTCCTCCTACCAAGGCATCCCCCCTGGCAGATTGCCCTAGTGTAGCATTGCCATAATCACACACAACAACAACAACTGAAAATTATTTGTCTGCGAGATTATTCATGTTTGATACGCAATTTTGATGTCGGTCCTATACACGGAGCAAAAAGCAAAATTGCATCCCCTTCGCGATTTGACGATACGCGGATATTCCTTTGTAAAAGAATCAAGGAAAACTTTATTATATTGTTTATGTTTAATTTTCGACATTTCAAATTAATATTTCACAACTTCAAACTACACTGGACAATATCATTAACACGTGTTTGTGATTGAAAGTTGTTCTTGCGCTTACGCATGAGAGCCAAGTGGTATTGGGAGGGAGATATTTCTAAACGAATGCGCATCCACCTCCGTGCATGCGCAGCAGCAAACTTTGCCAAAGCATGGACACTCGGCATATCGATTAAATTTTTGGATCAGGAGTTTATCCACCATGGGAAATAAAAGGTTATGGTAGTATTAAAAAAGCATATTCAGAACAATATGGCGGACTTTTCAATGTATTAGATGAGTTCAAGAAAAGACAACCAGAAGTATTTGGAGGGTTTTTACCATTTTTAATTCCTATTTTGACTTTTTAGGATTAGGTGCAGCTAGTGGTGCTGCAGGGTGGGGTGCCAAAAAAGTCTTGGACAAGATTTCAGGTTCAGGTTACAAAAAAAAAAAAAAAAAAAAAAAAAAACTTGGGACCTTGAAATAACAGAGGAAGGAATTTCCAATCTCGATATTAAGAAAAATATGAAAAATGTAAAAGGATTTGCAGATGTGTTCCCGTCAGATGAATTACCTAAAAAGATAAAAGAATTTGAAAATGGAATAATCAATTTTAGTAAATCTAATGAACCAGGCACACATTGGGTGTGCTATTATAATGATCCAAAATATGATTTTATAGAATATTTCGATCCTTTTGGTAAATATGAATTGGGTAAAACTAAATTAAAGAAAAAGTTTATTCCTGAAAACATTAAAAAATTTCTCAAAATGTCTAATACAAAAGTAAAAGTAGCTATTAATGACAGTTTTATACAACATCCAAGTTCTGTAAAATGTGGTTTATATTGTATGAAATATATACGTGAAAGAAATAAAAATAAGTCTCCTGAAAGAGTACTTGCTTTGTTTACAGAGTATCCGAGTAAACATAATGAAAATTGTGTTCTATATAAATGATTATCTTAAAATCAACAGGTCATGAAAAATCAGATTTTCAAGTAAATTTTTCAACTCCTTATGAATATAAAAAATTGGCTTTGAGGATGATGATGATAGAATTTTCTTGGCATAATATAAGCGCAAAATTTAAAAACAATGAATTTACTTTAAGAAAGAGACTAATGAAGTCAAAGACATTATTATCCGTGATGGTTATTTTGGAGTTAGAGGATTAAATGGAATTATGATTACATATTTTGGAAGATTCCTTTAAAATTTGGAGAAATTGATGAAATAGGATTGATAACATTCAAACTAACTAAAAATTGGGAATTGGATTTAACGAAGAGTCATTTTCATAAGATTATAGGTTTTAAAAATAAAATTTATCAAAGTAGGCCTGATTTGGATGTGACAGAGTATGAAGGCGAATTTAAAGCTGATATTACAAAAGGTAATGATATTATTTATATTCATTGCGATGCAGTAAGCGGATCTTTAATCAATGATTACCCTTCAGAGGTTATTTATTCTTTCCATACAGGTAATCATCCTCCTACAAGTATGATTTCAAAAGAATTTAATAATTTAATCTATTTTCCTGTTAAAAAAGATCCTATTTATAGAATAAGAATGAGAAATACAAATCAAAATAATGAACCTATTGATTTAAATAATGGGTTTGTTCATTTTAATTTTGTTAATGAACATGAAAGTGTAGATTATCTTGAAAAAATTTATGAATTGTTAAAGCGAAAACTTTTCCTTAAATAAATGTACAACAGACATCGATTAAAGAGAGAAAAGGAGCCACCAAAGATTATCAAAGATGAGAATAGAGAAAAAATTGAATGAAATATTTTTAAAAAAGATGAATGGTTCTGGATTGGAAACTATACCCAAGGAATGTATACCCTAAATAAATGGAAAACATTTATGACTTGAAGGAGACTCATTATTATTATAATAATGACATCAAAAGTCGAGTAATACGAAAAATAAATCCAAAGCCCTATAGTGATGATGAAAATGCTCATTATAATTTTCATATTGCAGATACTAGTACACCTATTCTTTATTCTGAAGGTTTTCTAGAATATAAACTGAAAATAGTTACAAATACTGGAGCAGACATTCAAAAAGCTAATGTCTCTCTTGTGGGTGGAGGGGGTTTCATAAAATATGCCACAATTGATATAGGAATGAAAACAATTGAAACTCATTCACAGGAAAAATTTTCTATCATGAAACAGATTTTAAGATACATTCACTATACTCCAGAATATGCAAAATCCAGAGCTCAAAATTCTTTTTTCCATATGGATACCTGCAATTCAGATGATCGAAATGAATTGAAATATGATGGAACATTAACAGATGCGACCAAAGTAACAGAATTTTTTACAAATCTAAAGCTGAATGAGCAATATAATCAAGGGTTTAAAGAGAGATGGCATGAAACAAAAGATAGTCAAACTGTTACAATAACGACACCATTAAATGAAATGTTTGATTTCCTTGAGGAATATAAAAAAGCCATTGCAGGTTTTGAAGTGAAAATGGAATTTGTCAGAAATAGCAACAAGGATATGTTATATTCAGGTAATTATAAAGTCATAGTTGAAGCTGTTTATCTACTTTTGCCTTATATTGAATTTAAAAATAAGGCTGCTATACTTTATAAATCCTAGGTATCCGATGCAAGTATAGAAATTAATTGGAACCAACACAGATTAAATAAGATAGGTCCACATAAAAATGATAGTGGATCTTACACTATAACAACTACATCTGATGAAGTTTTAGGAGTTTATATCATACCCCAATATACTGAAAGAAAAGATAATTTTACTAAAAATATTATGATTTTTGATAATTTAGATATGACAGAGTGTTGGATGATGGTTAATAATGTACAAATTCCTAATATGGGTTATAAAATGGATTTCCCAAAGAAAGATTACAATAATCTCCTGGAAGCAATATATGATGTAAGTAACAATAATAATAACTCTACTACAGGATGTTTAATAAATAAAGAGAATTTTGGTTCACTCTATCCAATCATATATTTTGATTTGACATCTCATGAAAATTATAAAGATTTAAATAATTTAATTCTTGAATTTAATTGGAGATTAAGAGCAAACAGTCAGAAAAATGATATATTTTATGCTATTATCGTAGAGAGGAAAAAGTGTATATTTAATGTGGGGGATAAAAAAAATTGATATTATTAAAAGTCTGCGTTAAATAAACGGCTTCTTTCTATCCAATTTTCGATGATGATGAAATTATTTGGCATGAGAGGATTATAAAAATGCATGCTAAACAACTAAAAAGATTGGATAGAAAAGCAATAGTACTCAAAAATGATGTTTATGATGTAAATAATAAAATATTAACTAATGTAAAAGATCCACTTTCAAATAACGATGCTGTTACTAAGAATCATTTAAATCAACATGTTTTCTGTGCAACTATCGAGGGATATGATAAATACAAGTCATACCATAAACCTGTTCATTTCACACAATTTACAAACGATTTATTAAAATATGATGATGAAAATAATTTGAGATTTACAGGAGATGCAGAAATAGAAGTGGAATTTTACGTAAAAACTAAATACAAGTCTGGGTATGTACACGGTCATATAATAATAGAATATGTGAACCTCGATTTTAATATAGACCCTATAGATAAAGTTTTTAAAGATACTTTTACAGTAAAGAAAAATGATAGATTTTTGATAGAATTACAATCATATGATATGAATGATGGAAATGATATAAAACCTTATTTAAAAATTGAAATCTTGAACTTTTTAACACTTTCTGCTTCCGATGTTCCGATGCAGCCTTTGATTGCTAAATAAATGGCTTCTTATTATCCTATATTTGATGATGCTTCAAAACAATATGTCGAGACATTTATGAGACTATGACTCAAGTATATGAATTTTATAAAAAAGATGTTGATGACAAATTGGAAAGACTCAAGAATGATTTTTCAAATTTTGCTGCTGCTAACAAAAGGTATGTAGATCATCATGTTTTCCGTGCATCTACTGATACATATGATAAATATGGAGAACAAAAAACTGTTCATTTAACACGATTTACTAACGAATTATTGAAATATGATGATAACAAGATATTGAGATTTACAAGAGATGGAGAAATAGAATTAACATTATTTGTAAAAGCTTTTGCTAATGGACATGTGGGTTATCACATTACAGTGGGTGATTTGATATATAAATTTTCGAATCAACCTCTAGCTAAAATTGTAAAATCTGCTTTTACAGTTAAGAAAAAGGATAAATTTATTCTACAATTAATAACATTTGATAAAGATGGGGGTAAAGGGGATTATGATTTAAGGCCGTATTTAAAAATGGAAATCTATTGAATAAAACTTTTTATATATAAACATGTCTGATGAATCTGAGAAAAATGCCAACTGGGTCGAACTTTCCAGAACTAGAAATCTATCTGAAGATGTTATAAGAAGTTTAAAAGATTTTGTAATTTGGAAATTAGTTTTCCAGTATTCTAAACTTTATGAACCATTCATTGAAGAATTTGTACAACTTGGTGACTGGTTGATTGTCTGTAAATTTCAAACCCTTTCTGAGCCTTTTTTGGAAAAACATATTGAAGATATAGATTGGGAAAAAGTGTGTTTATTTCAACGATTATCTGAACAATTTATAATAAAATATGCTGATAAAATAAACTGGATTTCTATCTCACATTCTCAGACTTTAAGCAATGAATTTATTCAAAAATACCACGAAAAATTAGACTTGGAAGCAGTTTCTAGATTTCAGAAACTTTCAGAAGAAACCATAAATGTCTTACCTGATGATGAATTAGATTGGGGAGCGATTACACGCTATCAGTCTTTTAGTGATGAATTTCTGATTAATAATCTACATAAATTAGATATGTGTAATCTCATTGATTATAAGAATGATCAATTACCAGATAATTTTTTTAATCTTCACTGGAAAAAAATAAATGCATTTCAATTGAGTGAACTCAATAAGAAAATTGGTCATAAATATATCGTAGATGAATATATTAAAATAAATGAATCAATTGCAGAGTTTAAAGGTTTGTTCAATCAATTCCTTTATGATTTAAAGCATACCCTTTCAGAAAAATAAATCCTTATAAATGGAGATTATTGTAAGTGCCGCAAGGATTTATTTTCCCTAATAAAACAATAATAAGAGAAATAAGTTGGATTCATTTAAAATCAGGATTAGGTGAAACTATTTCTGTATTTACACCAAATTATGAAATGAATGATGCAGAAAGAGCTATTGTACGTAGAGTAACTAGAGATGTACATGGATTTAAGATTTAAAAGATATCTTGATAATAAAGGTTTATGGATCAGTAATGATGAAGTAAAAGATTATTTAAAACAGATACAAAGCTTAGATGGTAGAAAGTTTGGATTTAAAGGAGGAATTTTAAATGTAGAAACCTTTAATGAATGGGGAATTGAAGTAGAATTTTTAGAAATTCCTAAATGCGTTAAAGTAAAAGGACCTGGTTGTTCAATGTATAGATGTTTGTATTATAAAAATTAATATTGAAAAAAATATTCCTTAATAAATGTGTGAATTTATAAAAGGTCTTATTTGTTTATCCTTTTTTATTATAGGAGCTGCCATATGGTTAGCAAGTGCCATAATAATCTCCCCATTTGTAGGTTTTGGTGTAATTATCAACGAAAGCTGTTATGACAAAGAATGGAGAACTATAGAAATAGTACATAGATATAAAGATTATGTTGATAAACATATGCAGTCAGATGTCTTATAATTTTTAAATACCTTTGGGAGAGTAGTATATGGGGCATACTATAGGAAACATCAAACCTGCAGTCCCTACTAATCATGTTAAACAAAATCACTAGATAAAATTTTTTATTTGGGAATACCTTATTCCCCCGTACACGATATATATTTCGGTTACACACATAACCATCTTCAGTCGTTTCTGGAACTCTCACTAATGGCGGCTTCTTTTTATATCTTCGTCGTTCTTCTTCTTGAAAGTTCGATGCATGACGTCGTCCCATGATTGGTCGATTGTATGAAGCGTATCGTTGATGCTGCCCTCTGTCGTCAATATTTCTAAGCTCTCACGAATGTAGGCATATATACTATTTTTAAAGTTGGCTATTTTTTTAATATTTTTAAAATCAATGGTAATGGGCTCTTTCAAAGCAAGACGGGCTAGGGCGGTACTTTGTTTCTGGAGGTTAATGTCTTTAAAATGTTCGTTTTTTCGTTCTTTAATTTTCCTTTTTGTAACGCCGATGTAGCAATTTTCTTTATTAGTATCGTTTGACATAAAATTAATTTTATAGATCCCTGCGGTTTCGATGGGGTTGATTGGGTCTTTTTCCGATCTAATGCGCTGAAAGATTGTTTTATTAGGTTTAATTGGAATACGGAAGTTCTTTTTACTGGCGATATTAGAAAGTTTATTGGCTATCCCTCGGCTAAAGGGGATAGCGGTAGTAAAACGTGGTTTATCTTTTTGACGGTTGTCTATAACATTTAATTTACGTTGCCTAGCTTTAAAAACTTTGTCGAAAATTTCTCGAGGGTAGTGGGCGTCTTGACATTGTTTCTTTATGAAAGCAATTTCTTTTTGAAGGAGGTCGTCGTTAGAACACACTTTGAAAGCGCGGTCGATATAGGAACGAATAGCAGCAATTTTATAGTTGAAAGGGGTTTTAGATTTAAAATTTACTATATTAGTATTACAAGTAGGTTTTCGAAAAATGGTGGTCTCAATGAGATTATTGTTTCTGGTTATGTTCACATCTAAGTAATTGAGGCTATTATTAATTTCTTTTTCGTAGGTAAATTTAATGTTCGGGTCTATGGCATTAAGTTGATTGATCAAATTATTTTCTTCATTATTGTGGGTGGTAAGGATAGCGAAGATATCGTCGACATAGCGAAGCCAAAGTTTGATGGTATTATTGTGTGTCTGTTTAATCTGTTCTTCAAGGATTCTCATTTTCCAGTCGGCAATTATTCCGGATATGGGGGAGCCCATGGGGACTCCTTTTATTTGTTGGTAGAAGTGATTATTATATTGAAAATATGAGTTATTTAAAATTAGATTTATAGCACTAGTTAGGGTGTTAATTATGTCTATATCTTTAAAACTACTTTGAATTTGTTTGTTAATAATTTGGTTCATTTCCTTAATATCTATTGACGGGTATAGATTTACAACATCGAAACTTACCATAATATCGTTTTCATCAAGTTTATAATCGCGGATGTTTTTAATGAAATCGTCGGTGGAAGTTAGAGTGCTGTTAGCTGGGGGTATAATTTCTTGCAGAATATCTTTCATATATTTTTCAAGAGTGTAGGTAACAGCACTCTAACTTCCACCGACGATTTTCGAGTTCGACGATGTTCGAGTTCGCGGGCTTTTGATTTCGCAGTTTTCCGGAGATTCTTGTATATTTCAGAAGATTCACAAGTAGATATCGGTGTCATCGGTCGTCCAGCTGCTTGTAATGACACCGATATTTGCGTGTGAATCTTCTTAAATATACAAGAATCTCCAGAAAACTGCGAAATCAAAAGCCCGCGAACTCGAACATATCACGTTTCTAGAAGATTGCTTATATTTCAACATAACCGCAAAATTCCTTCAATCCAGCCAGCATTGAAACCGCAATAGCCGACCTCCTGCCTCCGGACAAAAACTACTTAAGAATCAGAGCCCAACAGGAACTTATTAATAAACTTGAAACCCCCTCCCGCGACTCCGCCAATCGACGATGCATAAATGATTTAAAGAAAAATAATAATATAACATGTTTAAGCTCTGACAAAACCAGTAAAATAGTGATTATGAATAAAACTGATTATATTACCCAAATGGAAGAAACCATCAATAAACTACAAATAGAAGAATTACCAAAAGATCCGACCGGAAAAATTTTCATTAAAGAATTAATTAAAAATGGAACCTGGCCAGCTAATAAACAACCAACTTTAACTAATTTTGCCCCCATAGCCCCAAGAATTTTTGCTAAATACAAAGACCACAAAATCCCTCCCTCTTTAAGACCCATAGTCAGCAAATGTGAAGGACCAACTTATGACATGGAGAAATATCTAAAACCCATCCTACAAGAGCTCCTGCCTCAAAATGACAGTATTTTATCCTCAACTGAAGACTTTATTCAATGCCTTAAAGACATCACAATAAACTCACAGGAATGTTTCATTAGCTTTGACGTCACTATCCTTTACCCCTCTATAGATATTCAAGAAATGAATGCAATAATCAATAAACAAATTACCTCCAGCCCTGACAATAACTCTACCTCCTCTACAATAAATAGTGCACTTAATCTTCTTAACAACTCATACTTTCAATTTAATCATAATTTCTACAAACAAAAGAAAGGCGTGCCTATGGGGTCGCCGATCTCAGGTGTCATCGCAGATTGGAAAATGCGGCTAGTGTAGAGGGTCATATTCGATAATCTATCCAACCACATAAACACATGGTTTTGCTATGTCGACGATATCTTTGCAATAGTTAACAAAAATGAAACAGAAAATATCCTCAGAGAAATCAATTCCATACCTGCCAACATGCAATTTTTGAAAATCTTACAATACCACGGTGTCACGCAGTAACGCAATAAATATGCCTACTAAAGATAAAATGTAATCAAACACAATTTTTTAAATTACTATTCAGATTTAGTACACTATTTTTAATACATATGCACATATAGGAAAGGAGGGGCATTTATTTGGTATCTTTAGAGTACAAATGTTCACAAGTAGCTGATTTGGCTGCTTTTAAAAAATCCTTATCAAAGTCTTCCTCATAGCAATGGCCTTTGAGTTTACTTTTTGCAATTAAAATGTCTTCCAAAGTTTCTTTAGACAAAAAACTATGAAATAGTGTTCTATTTTTCTTAACACTGCTAAACAAACGTCCACAAGCAGCATTACTGTGTGGTATAGTCAATATGCTTAGCATAACATTCGATCATATTTAAATTTCCCACTAGCAGCTGTTAATTTTCTCAATCTCAATTTTTAGCCCATTTTTTGTCCATTCTTTCTTCTGATTGAACTTCCTCGGGTAAATTATCAATTTGCAAAATTGAGATTGAAGCTCATCCCTGATTTCATCTACTGGCTTGCAAACATCATTTTCACATACTTCATGTGAGTACATATTTGGAAATAAATTTAAAAAATAAACGATATCTGAAAATGATTTGGCCTCACCATGGCACAAGTGGTTCTGCCACTGAAAATGGTAGATGGCTGAAGTATGAAGGTTCCGGGTTCGGGTCCCATCGCGCGGCTGTCGATCCGGAGTTTTGGTAGGTTTTCTCCAGATGTAACGTGAGTACGCGTTAGTACCCCTTAGAAAGTCCTCCTGCCAAGGCACCCCCCCCTGGCTGATCGCCCTAGTGTAGCGTTGCCATAATCACACACAACAACAACAACAACTGAAAATTATTTGTCTGCAAGATTATTTATATTTGATACGCAATTTTGATGTCGGTCCTATACACGGAGCAAAAAGCAAAATTGCATCCCCTTCGCGATTTGACGATACAAGGATATTCCTTTGTAAAAGAATCAAGGAAAACTTTATTATATTGTTTATGTTTAATTTTCGACATTTCAAATTAATATTTCACAACTTCAAACTACACTGGACAATTTCATCAACACGTGTTTGTGATTGAAAGTTGTTCTTGCGCTTGCGCTTACGGATGGGAGCCAAGCGGTATTGGGAGGGAGATATTTCTAAACGAATGCGCATCCACCTCCGTGCATGCACAGCAACAAACTTTGCCAAAGCATGGACACTCGGCATATCGATTACGAACGCTCCCATCCCACTTCTCCTAACACGTCACAAGCCAAGCCGCGGGTGGGAGGGAGAAAAAAAATCTGTGAGCCAATCATAGCTTTCGCAGCATCGGAGATCGGAGGGAATTCCTATTTCTCTCTCGGGTTAACAGTAACACAGCGTATCAGTGGAAGAAGCAGAAAAGGTAGGGGAGGGGGGAGTTAGCGTATATATGGGAAATAAAACGATCTAGTGTTTTTACGATCGACGTAATGTCAATTGGTGATTTAAATTTTAAAATACTCCACAAAACCACTAAATTTTGAAACATAGTAAATAAAATCACATTAGCCTAAACTTTGCCAAAAAATCGTACAATTTTGCCTTGCGGCCGTATAACCGTACAACTAAGCTAAAATTCGTACATTGTACGGCCAAACCGTACAAGTTGGCAGGTATGCAATTCAATAGACAAAAACATTCAATTCACCATGGAAATAGAAGAAAATGCCACCATAAATTACCTGGATGTTAAAATCACTAGAGATAAGAAGAATAATATCCATACTACCGTTTTCAGAAAAGCCACCAATAATAATGAAATAGTACATTTTAATTCAAAAACTCCCTACAAATTCAAAATAGCTACAATACGCTCATCAGGCATGAAAACAGCTGAAGAGCAAAAAAGAGGAAATACACGTGGACATATTTTCCAGCAAAAAATTGAAAAATTTACGTGCACGTATTTTCAGGCATATATAACAAGGTTGATAATCAGGGGCGTAGCCAGGGGGGGGATATCGGGATATATCCCCCCCCCCCACAAAATGTTTGGATTAGTGATGAAATTCCATCTATTTATACACATATAAGTTCATATCTCCCCCCGAAAAATTTTCCTGGCTACGCGCCTGTTGATAATGCAAAAACATGGAACTGGGGAATAATGTGTGAACTTAAATTCAACCACTGTTAAACTAAATGGTGTACTAAACAATTTCTACCATTTAAATTTCAACCACAAACAAATTGACTGTGATCCTGAAGAAAATAATTATGCACTGTAAATGTTTAATAATCAGTTTTAGATATACAATATTTATTAAAAGAAAACAGGCTATAATTATTTAAAATAATTATCTTAAACAATATCGTAAAATCCTAGATCAAAACAAATCATAAATCTCACATCCAAATTTCAGATTATTCTTTTGATATGAAAATAAAATAAAAAATTGATTCTCAAAAATTTTAAGACCTATCTTTTTTTTTTTTTTTTTTTTTTTTTTTTTTTTTTAATTTTGATCAGAAATGGAATGAAAAATTATACATATGGCATTGGCATTTTCTAAAATAAGCATTCAAATGATAGAATAAAAGTGAAGTTTTCTTGTTTTATTGGAAAAAGAATAATTCTTTAATAAATGTCTAAATATTCTCTCAGGTAAAATTTTAGAATCTTAGCAGTCTTGCAGCACACAGAAGTGGAACTTATGACAGGGACATATGTTCTGCTCCTTCCTATATTAGCTGCAAAATACCAACTCACAAGATTATGCTTTTTAAAATTAACTGTAAAAATAATTACCAAAGAAAAACCTGCACATGAGAATAAAACGAAATAGCGATTTTCCTGATTTTAAAATTGAAGTGAAAATGTTTCAGAAATCAATAAACATATTATGGGGAAAATAATACTTTTCTGTTGAGTTACTAAAATGCCTTAAATTTTAATTTAACAATAGAGTATTAAAAACTCTGTTTTACATCTTGTTTTTAAAATTATTCATTTACCAAAAGGCTGCAAATAGATTGAAGTTCAGTTGGCAAATATGGAACCCGGAGATCGGGGATAGATAGTTACCATAATTTCGCTAGTATAGTCCGCAGACTATGCATGTCAAAAAGGGATTTTTTTCCAGGACACGGACTATCTCTGGCTGAAATAAATTTCTTTTGCAAAAAAATTTAGTATATTGATCTTGCTTTTTGATCTGTAGTTAGCACGCAAGCTCCAGTGAAGCCAATGCTAACAAATTTATTTCTGTAGAAAATAAAGCACATAGATGCACTTGAAGTGACGGCACGTCGGCATGCAGGGAGCATTTGAATTCCCCCCCCCCATTATGTCATTTAAAGCATGGACGTAGTTACAGGTGCGGACAAGCTTCGTGAAACCATTTTAGAAATATTTCTGTCTGATATGCAGAAGAAACAAATTTTGAATGTGCTTAAAAAAAAAAAAAATAATAATTTATGTAATACGGGAGAAAACGGGCCTTCACAAACCGAGGTACCGACGCCGCGTCACGTCAACATGGAGAAGGTTGTTATTGTTTTGTCTTCACTGAGCGAGCTGGCTAATAAAGCAAGAGAGCGAATTCTGCTGAGACGTTAAAACATGACTTGTGTCGCCTAGTCGTCTCAATTTCTTTCTTTTTTTTTTTTTTCCAATTGAGAACGCGAATTTTTAATAAAGAGCATTTTTAAATTTCATATTTCGTTAACTTTTAACCCAGAGAGAGTATCAATTGAATGTTGTTTAAAATTAAGTATTATGTGGATTAACCCATGAAAATTAGTAATGATCTTTTCTTTTCTATTTTTTTTTGCTTGGTTATGTACATTATCATAAATGATTAATAAAAGTAATCTTTTTATTTATTTAAGAAGGCGATATGTCTTGCCTAAGGACGGATTAATGCAATTTTATGGTCGGTTAGTTGAAATTTGTCTAGTTTATGGAAGTAAAATAGAATTTCTTTTTCCTGTAGCGAAGGAGTAATCGCTCCCCCCCCCCCAATCCCTTTAATCCGTCCGTGGTCTTACCATTAGTTAACTTTTCACGAAGTTACGGTACATATTTTTAGTAAAATCCGCGTAACTGTTTAAAAAAAAAAAAAAAAAAAAAAAAACTCTGAAAATTTTGGTTTCCTTTTTCTTACGGATTTCTTAACATTCTCACATTTTAAAAAAGCATTATTCTTTTATTCAGCATAAAATTAAGACGTGTACGTTTTAATAGCTATAAATATTGAAGTATTTATTTATTGGAATTATTATTAATAATTTATTTATTTAAGAAAAGTATATTTAAACTACCATAAATTATTTTACTTCCTTTGCATGTTGAAGACCTAAAGGAATACGACAAGATTTATATTTTAAATACCATTACTAGAAGCTGCACTTTTATACAAGTTTTATTTGTCGTGTAGACCGTCAGTTTGCTTTATTTAAACAAAAATTCCAGTTTAGCATTCATAAAATGTCTGGAAGTTCTCGTTCGGCCGACGATTTTTCCAAAAAAGCAAATTTTTGGATCCGAAAATGACCACAAACATTTCGTTTTCAATCCACGTTTTCTAATATATTCGATAAATCTGCCATTTTCTCAATAATCCACAATAGAAGTATCAGTTAAGCTGGTACGTGTCCTTGAAAAAAATTTATAGATTCATCAAGTGCGCAAAACAGCAATAAAAACATGTCGCGAGTAACAATAGCTCACCGACAACGGTTTTCCAGTGGCGAAAGGTCTCTATAGATAATTATTGTTGTGTAGTAGTTTGCCAAGTACATAATTATGTATCAGATGCCTTTCGAAACATCGAAGATCTAAAATAAGAATTTACCCCTCTGAACTAAGTTTTGAATTTACCAACTCAGGAAATCAGTAACATTGCACTCTAGCTGACTTTAGTCTAGGCGCAGTGCGAGATGCAGTGAAGACGTACATCCCAGGCGCCCATTATCGTCCTCTTGTTACTCTGCTATGTCCGCTATGTTTTGCTTTAGGTTCGGTAATCACTGTTTTTTTTTTTTTTTTTTTTGAAAAAGCGGAAAGGTTTCAAAACATTTTCGGAAAGCGGAGGTCTTCCAAAAAAAAAACAAAAAAAGCGGAAATCTGCCGAAAAGCGGAAGATTTTCATGCCTGGCTCATATGTCAATCGCGCAATTACAGTATGCTCAGACGAAAAAGTCCTCAATGAAGAACTCCAATTTATTAAAACACAATGTAAAAACGCAGGTTACCCAAAATCCATCGTCAAAAACCTTTTCAAAAAGAGAATCAGAAAGCTGGAACAAATTAACAACTATCAAAGCCCGAGACCAAAATTTACCAATGCCATTCCCTACTGCAGGGGAGCCTCATTTGTAATAAAAATTACAAATGAAGCTGCCAAGAAAAATATTAAAATACCCATAAAACCTAATCAAAATATCTTCAAACGCATTCGCAGCGATAAAGACACTATTACTCCTGATGAAACCGCCGGTATTTATAAAATAAACTTTACAGACAATAGTTCTAATAAACCATGCTGCTATATTGGTATGACTAAATGGAAAATCAAAGACCGAAAAAAGGAACACCACAATGACATTAAATTCAATAAAACTACCACTGCCCTCTCAAAAATAGCCAGGAACGCCCCATAGAAATCGACTTTAACAATAGCCAAAAACTCTCCAATTACAAAAATAATTATAATGCCCTAAACATGGAGGCTTTACAGATTATAACGACAGATGGCGCTATAAATGACATGACGCATGCGCAGATAGATCCTGGATGGAACGCCATACTGAGGAAGACAGCCAGGCATTTAGAATTGAGACCAGAGCTGAAGAAGGTCATGGCTGCCACCGAAAGTGCTACTGACAGATTTTAATGTGTTTTTAACTGCTTTTAATGATTTTTATCCTGTCCGTCCTATTGCTTTTAAATTAATGTTAGCTAATTTCTCCTATTTGTAATTATCTGCAACTTATTTTTGATTTCCCTTCAATTGTTCAAATTTAACTAGATTTAAAAATTGCATTTTTCACATCGTTAGTATTAGAGTATTTCCAGTCGAAGCTGACAGACATTGTAATATTTAAAAATTACTAAAGTTTGAATTTGGGGTGTAAATAAAAGTGTTTAGTACCTGCAATTTAAAATCAAAACCACCATGGCCTACGTTTATTATAAAATCTCTTTTCTAATCATTTAAAAGTAAAAGATTTAAAGCTTCATATTTTTAATTTTAATCGAATTTTTTTTTTAAATATTGTTCCGGGGTATGACTATCCCGGATGTTCGGTGAACAGGAATTATACAGTTTTGGCCAACTTTTTTTAAGGGAACTAACTATACCCATTTTATTTTTAATTTTTTTAAAAATATTCAATTCTATTTCATGATTGCTTTCTTGCTCAAAAATGAAATAGAAAATTGGAAGAAGTTCACAAAATAAGGAAAGATTTACAAAAATTGAAAAAATTCACAAACTTGGGTATAAATTCACAAAATTAGATAAATTTTCACAAAAATAGGACCTTGGGAAAGAAACCTGGACTGACCCCTGCAGCGTCTCTGTAAAAGTCAGACTGAAAGTAGAGATGGCCAATGATTCGATGTGTCGAATCAGTGATTCGAATCTTGGTACTGAGTGGCTCAGTCTTTACACTCACTATCTACTGATTCGAATCTCAAGCCTTCAACTGTGGGGAAATATTCCAAGTGTGAAGGGAAGGAAAACTTATTTTCCCTTTGCCGTTCCCAGAGATTTTCCCTTATTCTTTAGACTCTTTTCGACTCTGAGTCGATAGATGATTTGAAACAGGGTCATTCCACGTCAGTTCAACCAAGCCATGACACCCATGATCACGGATTTTGATAAAATTTGGCATGAATGTTCCTTATGTGGTAGTAAGAAACCCCACGAATTATTTTGCCCCTGGTGCTGATGGCTTTGGTTTATGGCTCGTCAAACTTTTGAAGATTTCAATTTTTGGATAATTTTTGAGCAAGATTTTAAGGCAACACTTCTAAACAAAAAATCTTCTCATTTGTTCACCAATTGTTTTATCTTCTTGAAATTTTGTACCCTTGATGATTAAAGTACAAGGATTTTAGAAATAAATGTCTAAACTTAATAAATATTTTTTGTATTTTTTAAAAATGCTACAAATTGATTTTTGAGAAAATTTTAGTGAGTTCACTTAAAAGTGAAAGCTCACTAAAAGGGAAAGCTATAATCAAAAAACATTTTGTTCAGGAAGAAGCTTATATATATGCATTATCTTAGGATGAAATAAAATTAATGGTTCCGTCATTCCTTCAAGTTAAAAAATTAGCATTTTTATCATTTTTGTTATGAAATTCTGTGTACATTACAAGTCAAATCAACAAATAAAATCCATTGTTGGCACCAATGTTCTTGGATTTTCATGAAATTTGTCATGAATGTTCCTTTTGCAGTAGTTACAAGCCCTGCAATTCCTTTTTGTCCTGGTGTCAATGGTTTTGATTTTATGGGCAGCCAGATTTTGATTGTTTTCACTACTCCACTATTTTTGAGTCGCATATTCATGACATACCGCCTTGGAAAATTATTTTTAATTTTCCCACTAATCACCCAATCTTTCTGAAGTTTTGCTCTCTTGTTAGTTAGAGAGTAGAGATTTCAGAAAAAAATGTGTGAATATATATATTTCTTTTTTAAGCTGGATTTTGATATGCCTGCTGATTTCAAGGGAACTTTTTCTTAAAAGTATGATCATAAGTTATAAGCTCATTATCTAAGTTTCTTACATAATAAAAATATAAATGAAAGAAGATCCCTTTGTCAAAAGCACACAAAATATACAAAATATTTCCAAAATTTAATGAAGCCAAGCCTCCTCAGAGGAGAGTTTGACTGAAAATTCAGAGACTTAAAAAAAAAAAAAAAAAAAAGTCAATGTCATAGTGTCTGACTATATAATTTATCTTTTGGTAGGTTTATTTAAATGCAAAAAAGTATTTAAATAAAAAAATAAGATCTTAAAACAGTGTCTGCAATGAAATCACACACACACACTCATGTAAACTCTTTTGCATATTTTAATGAAATAAAATTATTGGATTTTTTATTACTTCAGCTGTAATTTTGAATGATCTAGTCTAATGATATTTTGTTAATGCTAGATTTTTTAAAGTAGTTGTATTTTCAAAAAAAAAAAAAGTTATGTCTGTGTACATACATACAATATACATTAAAGTTACCTTTTCTTTTTGGTAGATACATTAAATGCAATAAAAGAACTAAAAGAAAAAAAAATCTTAAAAATATTTTTTAAATGAACTCGCACACATATATAAACTGTTTTGCATAGGTTATGTACTTTGACAATAACATGAGTTGTTCTTTCATTAAAAAAGAGAAAAAAGAAAGAAAAAATACAGCATGTTTAGTTACATGATAATTTATTCTGTTGTTGTTTTTGTACAAATTTCAACAGAGAAAATTTGAGGAATTTTGGTGTAAAAATAAAACAGCAGTTGGACAAATTTTAGAATTTTATGGTAAGTATTTGGTATTTGATTTACATGTACTTCTGTGAACTGGGAGAGGGTATTTGCCTGAATAAGCCAGGTGATAGAGGTTCCTCATTAATTAAAACATTTCTCATAATGCACCCTTTACACTTGACTAGAGTCAGAGGCAGATGCAATATCTTGTAAATTATAGGCTGCTGCAAACAGATATGAACATCTGCATTCTTATGTAGGTATATATTAGCAAATCTGTCAATCACCTATTTAGTCATAGTTCACAGTAGTGTTCATTTTATATGCTTATTATCTGAATTTTAATTTTCCTGAATATTCTTATATTCAGGGATGAGATTCTTCAGCTTTTAGGCTGATTTCAGCTTTTTGTGAATTAAGAGAAATTAACTTTGTCTTTTTTTGCTGGAAATTCTGCTTTTTTGTGGATTTCTGATAGTAGTTATTAATTAACTGTGCAATATTTTTATCCTGTAGCATGTTCTGATGTTTTACTTCTTAAATCTTTTTTCTACATGCATTAAAAACAATTATATTATGTAGAACTTGTTTGCTCTCGTATGATTTCAGTCTTTTTGCTTTTTTGCCAATCTCATCCCTGTATATTATAAGTGTATAATTATGTAAAAAGTATGTGTTAAGTTCATGTATAGTATGTATACATAAAGTTCAAGGTAATATAGCTTCTGTGTTTATTTAAACTTATTCATTATGGAGGAAACTAAATGCAGTGTTTGGTGAACTGACAGGAACAGAGTGTCATAAATTTACCTATGTTTCAAGAAAAGGTTGTGGATGTTACTAGTTTTGCAGAAGATGAAATAATTCTTTTAAATTTGAGAACAGAAGCTACAAATGGTTTACAGAGTATATGTCTTAATCATAAAAATGTGTATTTAAATAAGTTTGAATTCCTCCAGAAAAAATATGTGATCCCCTCAAAAAACATAAGGCATCCGTTAAAAAATTTTTGAAAGCTGTAAATGTTCATCAATGTAATGAACTGTTAAAGAAAATTTTTAAAGTAAAGCCAGGACAGAAGATTTGCCCTCACTGCAGGAACATGCTATTCAAAATAGATGAACAAAAGGATACTGTAAACATTGACAATGTTAGTGAAACAGAAGAAGATTATTTACTTGCAGAAGAAGATAATTTGCAGAAAAATGAAGAACTTCAAAAATTAAATAACATTATTTTTCAACACAATGTATGGCATCAATTCAGAAAAAAAATGACTCAGTTACAAACTGAGTAGCATTGAATGGAAATTTTTTTAAATTACAGCTCTTTTAATAACTCTTGCTCTCAGTTAATTTTATTATAATTTCCCAAAATAATTTTAATTAAAAAATCATTTAAAGAAAGTTAAATAATATAAGCTAATAGTATTTCCTAATTTACTGTATAACATGGAAGGTTAATATTTAATTAACTTTAATTTAGTTTATTATTTTTCCTTATTACATAGAAACTTTTGTTGGAATATTTTAGGAAGAAACTATTTAGAAAATCATAAATATCATTAGACTATTTCATTCAAAATCACATCTGAAGAAATAGAAAATCCAATAATTTTGTTTCAGTATAAAATAATAAACAGTTTACTTCGATATGAGAGTTTATGACAAAAAATATTTCAAGATCTTGTTTTTTCTTTAAATGTTTTTTCAACTTTAAATGAACCTACCAAAAATAAAGTGATGTAACTTTAACATATATGTATATATAGCGATTCAGGCATATATATATTTGAATTTTCACTCAAATTTCTCTTTGAAGGTGCTTTAAGTTTTGTTTTATTTTGTGTACTTCCGACAAGATGTTCTTTCATTTATAAATTTATTACGGCCCCGAAATAGAATTATATAAACATATATAAAAAAATATATATATATAAATTTTTGTTGAATATTTTTAAGAAAACTACTTTAAAAAATCTAGCATTAACAAAATATCATTAGACTAGATCATTCAAAATTACAGCTGAAGTAATAAAAAAACCAATTTTATTTCATTAAAATATGCAAAAGAGTTTACATGAGTGTGTGTGTGTGATTTCATTGCAGACAATGTTTTAAGATCTTATTTTTTTATTTAAATACTTTTTTGCATTTAAATAAACCTACCAAAAGATAAATTATATAGTCAGACTATGACATTGACTTTTTTTTTTTTTTTTTTTTTTTTTTTTTTAAGTCTCTAAATTTTTAGTCAAATTCCCCTTTGAGGAGGCTTGGCTTCATTAAATTTTGGAAATATTTTGTATATTTTGTGTGCTTTTGACAAAGGGATCTTCTTTCATTTATATTTTTATTATGTAAGAAACTTAGATAATGAGCTTATAACTTATGATCATACTTTTAAGAAAATTTTCCCTTGAAATCAGTAGACATATCAAAATCCAGCTTAAAGAAATATATATATTCACACATTTTTTTCTGAAATCTCTACTCTCTAACTAACAAGAGAGCAAAACTTCAGAAAGATTGGGTGATTAGTGGGAAAATTAAAAATAATTTTCCAAGGCAGTATGTCATGAATATGCGACTTAAAAATAGTGTAGCGAAAACAATCAAAATTTGGCTGCCCATAAAATCCAAACCATTGACACCAGGACAAAAAGGAATTGCAGGGCTTGTAACTACTGCAAAAGGAACATTCATGACAAATTTCATGAAAATCCAAGAACATTGTTGCCAACAATGGATTTTATTTGTTGATTTGACTTGTAATGTACACAGAATTTCATAACAAAAATGATAAAAATGCTAATTTTTTAACCTGAAGGAATGACGGAACCATTAATTTTATTTCATCCTAAGATAATGCATATATATAAGCTTCTTCCTGAGCAAAATGTTTTTTGATTATAGTTTTCCCTTTTAGTGAGTTTTCACTTTTAAGTGACCTCACTAAAATTTTCTCAAAAATCAATTTCTAGCATTTTTAAAAAATACAAAAAAATATTTATCAAGTTTAGACATTTATTTCTAAAACCCTTGTACTTTAATCAACAAGGGTACAAAATTTCAAAAAGATAAATTAATTAGTGAACAAATGAGAAGATTTTTTGTTTAGAAGTGTTGCCTTAAAATCTTGATCAAAAATGATCCAAAAATTGAAATCTTCAAAAGTTTGACGAGCCATAAAACCAAAACCATTAGCACCAGGGGCAAAAAAATTCATGGGATTTCTTACTACCACATAAGTAACATTCATGCCCAATTTTATCAAAATCCGTGATCATGGGTGTCAAAACCCAATTTTTTTGGTTGATTTGACATGGAATGACTCAACAGCAAATGAGTGGGTGAGTTGGTCACTGAGTTGGTGCAGCAACGAATCTTTACTGATTCAGTGTTTCGCTCTGTTTCGGTGATTGTGTAAGACGAATCTCAAATGTTTCAGTGATTGTATGCGATTGTTGAGATTCGTTGGTGTTTCGAATCTTCTATCGACTCAGAGTCGAAAGGAGTCTAATATTTCATTTAATTGGAGTTTTTTTCGAATCTTTGGTGTTTCATTTCTTGGTGGTCGGATTTAAAGTTTTATCTGTCTGTGGGTGTGGAGTGGGTCGAACATCGTTTGCTTTTGGCGGGGGGCATAGGTGTTACTTCCTAAGGGCAAGAGGGGTCAATCTCCCCCCCCCCCCCCCGAAAAAAAATTAAGGTAATTCAAGTATCAGAGATATTTAAAAATGGTATTTTCTACAATGAGAAACATTTTGTCACCCCATCCAAATATTACATGCCAATTTAAACCAATGCTCGTGGAAGAGCGGGGGGTGTCTCAAAGTTGTTTAAACATTTTTCCCTCGGGGGACTCCCTCCTTCCAACTTGTCTGGCTGGTTTAATATTTGTTTAAAATTTAATGAAACATCCTTTTTGTACTTTTAACTTCAATATATGTACCCCAGCCCCAACCTCAAAAAAAAAAAAAAAAAAAAAAAAAAAAAAAAGGACACGTTAAGTTTACATGGCTGCGCGTTTTCATTTGAAGGGAAATGGAATGAAATAAAGTTAGGATTGTGTTTGTCACTTTTAATGAAGGATACAAGGGGCGGTATTAAGCACTCCCACAAAAGGACTTTGTAGTAAGCAAAATAACATTTTGCTTTATTGCTGCAGATTTCGTTTAAGATATTTTTTTTTACCTTGTTTCTCGTTTAAGGGGAATGATTTTATTTTCTTTCGTAATTCAGAGAAATAAAAAATAGGGTCTAAAGCAGTAGCGTAGTTAGTGTTATTGACCCAGGCACGTGCCAACAGGGGGGGGGGGCAGGGGGGGTTTCCGCCCCTTCTGTGTGAAAGGAGAGGGGGTGAACTATATAATTTGCCCCCCCTTCTATCAGGCACAAGTCAACAGGGAGGGCAGGGGGTTTTCGCCTCCCCTGTGTACGAGGAGAGAGGGGGAACTGTATAATTCGCTTCCTCCCTATTAAGAAGTTTAAAACACTATTGCAGTGAAAACTCTGCCCTAAAGTTAGGCACTTGCTGTACCCTCAAAAACCAGTCCGTAGCCAGAAGGGGGGATAATGGGGGTTTGATCCCTCCCACTCCCCGAAATTTTGGTCAGTGTATTAGTAGTTTATTTGCATTGACTCTGGAGACAATTACAGGTGCAAAAAATTTTAGTACTATATATCCCCCGCCCTCTCCAAAACGCTGCATATCCCCTTCAATTTTTTTTTTTTTTTTTTTTTTTTCCTGGCTACGGCCTTGCTCGAAAAGTGTCTAATTTATAGTGGTACATTTGTATGTTATGAACACCTATTTTCCAGAAAATTGTCCAGGTTTTCACTGCCGGCAGCACAGGGCAAGGGTGGGGGCAATGCCCCCCCTGGATTTTTTGTATGCAGTGTTTTCCCTTGCTTTTTTGCTCTTTCCAACATGATAACCATATGTTGAGGTAGTCTTTGCCCCCCCCCGGGAAATATTCTGCTGGCGCCCATGCCCAGGGATGCTAAAAAACTATTGAATTCATAGATGTGAAGTAGTCTAATAAACTTACTGACCTAGATCTGCTGAAAACTGCGCATCAGTAAACATAGCCGAGAAAAAGAACAGAATTTGTAATTTCGTGTATAACTTTCTTTTTCAAATTTACAGTCCGGCATGTAGCAAGGATGCAGCTTTTACATTATGCAAGCATATTTTAATGCAGTTATTCAAATTTACTTAATTAGAGTCACTACAACCTTTTCTGGGAAATGGCGGGGGCAGTCAAGATCCACTATTTAGTAAGTAAACAAATTCGAAAGACCTGCAATTGGTTTTTGTCCAGTCCCGCTAAAGCCCTAAGCATGTCCTTGATAATATTAAAACTGTTCGGATAAACAACTTCGGATTCTGATTTCATTCATTGTCAGTCTAGTAGCGAAACAATTGAGTCTATCTATGAGGTATGTAGGAAGGGGGGGGGGGCAGTGGGAGCATGCTAGGCATGCCAACTTTTATACAGTGATTTACGGGACTTTCGAGATTAAAATGCGGGACCCAGCTTACTTACAGGAAAGCGAGAGGCAGGGGCTTTGAAACCTTCATAACGAAACCTTATATAGCTCTTTCTCTCTGCAACAATCAAGCCTTGAGGAGCCCTGCATGGACACCCATAGAAATTTTTTTAAAGGGGGGGGGGGGCAAAGTTAAAAAAAATTTCTAGAGGAGGCAAATTTCACACTTGTAACAATTTGAGTTCCAATTTCGCTTTGAAATGCAAGTTTGTTTACGTCATAACACTATATACTAAATCTCCAGGGAAGGAGGGGGGGGGGCAAGGTAGTTTTGTCTCCCCCCCACACTTTTTAAAACGTTGGCACGTCCTTGTATTGACCAGTGGCGTAGCCAGGATTTTATTTTGGGGTGGGCTGGGTATCAAATTTAAAGTTCAATTGTAAGCTAAGTAAAGGGTCCCATTTTGGGGGGACAGCAGCCCCCTCAGCCCCCCCCCTCTGGCTACGTCCCTGCTGCATATTAATTAACCTGCAGTTAAATGCTACCTTCCTCACTAAAAATAAGTAAAGGGTTCCATTTTGGGGGGCAGTAGCCCCCTCAGGCTAGGCCGCTGTTATTGACTACCGGGACAGACCTCCATATTGCAGCCCCATCTTTCTAAGATTCTTAGACAGGGTGTTCTGCTGCCGCCCTCACATTTGCTTTTAGCTTGCCGGGCAAGGGCAGGGCGGACCGCTCGCTCCACCCTGTCCTGCAACGCCGCTGGTCTATCGAAGTTTACTTGCTTATCTATTGCCTTTATAGCTCCTTATTTGCCTCCAACTTTTTTTTTTGGTAAGTATTAGCATTGTTAGGGAAGTAGCTGTATCAATTAAAGTTATACCTGTCTCGCTACGTCGTTAATCTTTTGACATGTACCTTTAATGTTGTTTACTTTCGTATCCGCAAGTTGCCGACTTGTTTCTGCCGCCTGTACGCACCTTCTGCTGTCATTGGCTGAAATGCATGGCATCACGCTTGCGTCACGGCAAACGTTCGGTTCCCGCCGGTTTGGTGCGTTCGTTTTTCTCCTTGGTTCTTTTTAGCATTCATCTTTTATTTCCGAGCACGGAGTATGTAAATTTTATATGTTTAAAAGGAAGATGTGACCGACGGTCTTGGCCTCTTCTCTGATGTCTGTTGTTGTAAACAGTCGTGTGGACTGTCCTGTGAGGAGCAGTTGCTCCCCTTTGATTTATTCATCAGTATTGCTAATAAAAAGGCTTTTATCTAAAAACTTGTCTGTTTAAATGCAGGAATCTACACTGCCAATACTTTTACCTGCTAAATGTTGGATTGCAGAAGTGTTAGTTTTTAAACCTGTAATGGGTAGTTCTTTTAAACCCAATTCTGTAGTCTAACACAAGAAGGGTTATGGGCCCAGCGTGCCCTTTAATCCTGTTCTGAGAAAAGGAGTGAGTGATGTGTCCTGGTGTTTTGATGGCTGCCGATGACTATCTTTGCCGATCTTTAACTATTGACCACCGATTCTACTGATGTTCAAGACGGCGGGCCTTTCCTGTGTCTCTACTGATGTTCTAGTGTTGAAGCCCTCATTCTCTGAAGTATCCAAGCGGTTCCTCTTATGCCTGTCTCTCCTGAAAACAAGCTGACGTTTAAGATGGCGGGCCCTTCCTCCAAATGTTGCTGTTCCTGTGACCGATGGTTCTCTCCAGATTAGTACCCAAGTGAAATTAGCCTTCCAGTTAACTTCCTGTGTGAATCTTTTACAAGTGTTTCAAGTTATTGGGGGACATTTTTCGAACTCTGGGACATTGTTTTCAATATGGAGTTTCAAGTCAAAATCGAAGCCTTGGGGCCAAATAATTATGACACGTGGTGTCGTAACGTCAAGGTCCTTTTGATGGACAAAGATGCCTGGGAAATTGTGAATGGTGGAGAAACGGCTCCAGTGGCAACTGAGAATAAAGCACCTGACCCAGCTGAGGTGAGATCTTTTAAATCCCGTAAAAACAAAGCATTTAGCATTATTTATTTAAATGTAAGTGATGATTATAAAAGTTTAATAAGTGATATAGATGATCCGAAAGTGGCATGGGATACTTTGAAAAATCATTTTAGACCTGACTCAAGGGCAAGAATTATCGGCTTGACTGACTTATTTTTTCAGTGTCAAATAGAACCTGGTGAGGATATTGGTCTTTTTGGAGCTCGTCTCCAAGGTATTGTAAAACAATTGGAAGATGCCGGGAAAAAGCCTGACGAATGGCATCATGCCTTTCAGTTAATTAGAAAACTTCCTCCCGAGTTTTTACCAATTGTACAAGCTATTTACCGCTGGGAAGACGCAGAGTTTAAACCATCTAAAATTTTGACTGAATTAATTGCTGAGAAGGCACGGTTAAAGCAAAGCTACCACAATAACCAAATTGAAACTTACAATATCACTAAAAGTACATGTACACATGCACATAATATGAATTTGCAGGGTAATTCAATGCAAAAGGAAAAACGTAAATGCTTTAGATGTGGGAAAATTGGTCACTTAGTTGCTCAATGTCGCGTAAAACTGCCTCAAGCACGTAAATCTTTTAAAAATAAAATTTTTAAACAGACAGGAAATCATCTTGTAGAAGTTAGTAACAATGTAGATAATTTTTCTTCCTGTAAAAAGGACTGGATTTTCGATACCGGAGCTAGTGCTCATTTTTCTTGTAACAAGGACATTTTCACTAAATTTGAACCTGTAAATGATACCTCTATGACAGTTGCTGTCGACGGAATTTCATTTCCGGTAGAGGGAAAGGGAGAAATAAGATTTTCTGTAAACAAATCTTTTAAAGATATTGTTTTAAAAAATGTATTGTATTCTCCTAAACTTAAAAGAAATTTAATATCTGGCCGTGAACTAGACTCGGCAGGGTTCACATTTTTAGGGGGAAAGGGAAAAATAATTGTTAAAGATAATAACGGTAAAATTCAATTCACATCTTATTTAAAGAATGGACTTTATTTTATATACCCAAAGTATCCGCATCTAGAAAATAAACATGAAGCTTTGACAATTAAAAGTAACGATCCAAATACATGGCATAGAAAGTTTGCTCACATAAATTTTAAACAAATTGTTGAAACAAGTAGGAAAAATTGTGTAACAGGTTTACCGAAATTGACAAATGCAGAAATTTCATGCGAACCATGTAAATTATCAAAAGGTAGAAGAATATCACATAAACCTCTTTCAAAAATCAAGTCCGAAAGACCTTTAGAATTACTCCACATGGATCTGTGTGGCCCCCTCCCCAAAGCATCACGAGAAGGACATTTATATTTTTTAACCGTCGCGGATGACTTCTCTCGAAAGGTAACAGTTTTTCCACTGAAACATAAAAATGACGTTTTTGACGCTTTTAAGCGGTATCAAGTGAGAGCTGAACGTTTTCTTAATTTAAAAATTCTAAATATCAGAACGGACAATGGAATGGAATTCTGTAGTTCTGAATTTGGGCGTTATCTAGATGACATTGGCATAAAGCACGAACGGACAAACGTGTATACACCCCAACAGAATGGTGTTTCTGAAAGATATAATCTTACAGCAATGGATGCTGTAAAAGCTTTGTTAGCAGATTCCGGACTCGGTGAAGGTTTTTGGGCAGAGGCCCTCCTTTATTTTACTTATACAAAAAACAGAATTTGTCGTGAAGGTCAAATGAAAACTCCATTTGAGCTGTACGGAGGCAGAAAACCCTCGATAAAACATTTAAAACCGTTTGGTACTGAGGTATATGTAGTTTTGCCTAAGCAACTTAGAAATAAACTTCAGAACAAAGCCCAGAAAGGGGTTGTAGTTGGGTACGCGATGAAAACTCGCAGCTACCGGATATGGATCCCCGAGGAAAGGAAATTAATCGAAACGATTAATGTTAGATTTCCAAATAAAAACGCAAGTGGCAGTGTACTGGACCCTAACCGCAAAGATGAAACTGTAAAAACAAAGGTTGTTTTCCGTTGTAATGAAGACGATTCTGAAACGGAATATGAAACTTCGAGAGAAGATGGTGACAGTGAAATAAGTGAGGATGAATCGCCCGAGAGTAGTGGGGAAGAGTCGTCTGACACCCCTCGTGAAGTAACATGGGTTCGTCAAGCAGTTCCACGTAAAGATGGATCTCGAACTGACATATATTACAAAATATTGGGCTCTAAAAAGGGCAGATTCAAATCTCTCAAACATATTGAAAAATACTGTCAATCTCACGGAATAAAATTTGATAAATCTAACTTTAATTTTTCTATTAAGTCTTCTAGTAAATCTAAGGATAGTACTGCTCAAAGCGCATCTGCATGACTAGATGTGGAAAACCCTTTAAATTACAAACAAGCATTGCAGACTCCCGAAAGTTTAAACTGGCTGAACGCAATGAAAGAAGAAATAAAAGTAATGGAGGAGAGAAGCGAGTGGCAATTAACACCCAAACCAAGCAACTCGGAAGTACTAGGCAGTAGGTGGGTTTTTACCACTAAAAAGGACTCTAATAATAAAGTTGTGCGCTATAAAGCACGTTTAGTTGCCCAGGGTTTTTGTCAGAAAAGGGGCGATTCGTACGATGAAGTTTTTAGCCCGGTGGTTAATTTTTCGATAATTAGAATTTTTTATAGTATTTTTGTTGGTCTTTTGAAATGGAAAGATTGCCAGCTAGACATAAAAAATGCATACTTGTATGCTCCCCTCTCCGAAACAATTTTTATGAATCAACCAGAAGGGTTTGTTAATAAGAAAAAGCCTAATCATGTGTGCCTACTCAAACGTGCTCTGTACGGACTGCATCAGAGTGCACGCGAGTGGTTTTTAAAGATTCATTCTGTTTTAGAAACTCTTAACTTTGAAGCTTTTTCTTGGACAAATTGTGTCTATACATATTGTTGCGGAATTACTCTGCTACTCCTGGGGTTCGTCGTTCTAAAGTCCAGTTGGTGTAAAAAGTTCAAGTAAAAAAAAAGTCGCTTGTCAGGATGGAACACAAACTTTATTTCTTCTAGAACTTCGTAGAACAATCAGCTGCACACAATTCACAAGCACAATCTAGCAGTAACGTGCTTTTAACAATCCGCTTGGATCAGAAGCTCTCACAAATGCTGTATTTCTCACACAAAATAAGTCACTTTTACAGACAAAAATTCCGTGGAAATATTCAAGGGATATAGTACACTATCCCTTAAGACACAGCAATGAAGAATTTACACACAGCACTTTAAAAACAGCTTCACAAAGCAAGCTAAAACACAGCTTCTATAGCACTATCAGTTCACACAAAACAAGCGTACTCAGAGCTCTTCACACATTGAATGTTCAACTCGCAACTGACTCTTCGTGGCGATGCGCGCTTCTATAAATAGCCGACACAGGAGGTACAAGAGGTTTCCAGAAAAGTCAATTTCTCGAGGGTTCTACATAAAGCGTGAATTTTGATTACGTCATAGAAGAGAAATGTTAGGTTATTATGCGTTTTTAATGCAGGAAAAACAACTTCCAGGCCCCATTGGGAAAATCGCGCCAAATGACCAAAAAGTCGCCAAGCTTGGCGACTTTTGGCGAAATATCGCCAAATTTGGCGCCAAAAATATGTCCTCAAAAGTGAAGAGATCTAAGCTCTAGGACTAATATTTCTCGAGATTTCTAGAAGCCCATAGAAAAACATATGGGAAAGCGAAACCTCCGTATCTCCGGTTCTAACTGGCCGATTTTGATGCAACAGAAAGCAAAATTTATCTATTTGAAGCGTAGAACACGAATTTTAAACCATTTTAAGCCCCAGAGCAGCGGGTTGCCCCGAAAATTCGTAACATTGCCCCCTTCCCAAGGACTGCACGTCCCGGGCAGTACAATCCCTAGTTAGGAGGTCACACAGTTACCTACACTGTATAACACTTAACAAGATCTTAACAACATAATTCAAGCAAGTAATCAATAGCACAATAAGCAAATACACATTAATAAATAAATAATCAACATAATAAATAATTACACTGTAATAAGTAATCAATGTAATAACAAATACACATTAATAAAATCCAATATATTACAAATATGTACACTAAACATGGCGTAAGTAGTAAGTGAAAGAAAGTTGAAGAAAGAGGAAGAGAAGAGAAAGACAGGAAAGGAATGAGAGATGAAAGAAAAGAGGAATTACGCCATAGTGACCATAGTCTGAGCTAATTACAACCGCGGTAGATGGCTAGCCGATCGTAATGTACAACTCTTATCTTCGAGTTTGGTGACTTACGAATCCGTACGATGACGTCATTCAGCCGGTTTAGGACTGTGTAAGGACCGTCCCACGGCGATTGCAGCTTCGGAGACAGGCCTTTCCGTCGAGTAGGATTCCATAGCCAAACTTTGTCACCTGCGTTGAACTCGTGTCCCGTAGCCTTCGTGTCGTAGCGAGTCTTCATCTTTTCCGTGTTCAGGTTTATCCGCTCCCGAGCAAAATGATGTACATCTTCAAACCGTGCCCGAAGGTTTTCCACGTACTCCTCTGGCGATGAAGGCGCATCTGGAGGGCGGCCGAACACTAGATCGGCGGGAAGACGAAGATCTCTGCCGAACAGCATCTGGGAAGGTGTGAAGCCGGTAGTCTCATGGACGGCGCTCCTATAGGCCAGCAGGAAGAGGGGGAGTTTCTTGTCCCAGTCCTCTTGATTCCTAGATACTAGAAGCGAGAGGTTGTTTAAAATTGTGCGATTGAACCTCTCCACCATGCCGTCGGATTGTGGGTGTAAAGGCGTAGTCTGGGTTTTGTCCATTCCGAGAAGTTGGCATAGTCCTTTAAAGACTGCAGAGGTAAAGTTCGTTCCTTGGTCGGAATGAAGTTGCAGAGGGGTTCCATATCTGGAAATCCATTCTTGCACCAGTACCTCTGCTACGGTCGTAGCTTCTTGATCGGGAATAGGAAACGCTTCGGGCCATTTAGAAAAGTAGTCAATGACAACTAGGATGTATTTGTTGCCATCCGATGTTCGCGGAAGAGGTCCCAGGATGTCGAGGGCAATCCTCTCAAAAGGCGCTCCTACATTATAACGATGTAGTCTTCCACGGCTTCGTTTCTTCGGGCCTTTACGGGCGGCACAGGCGTCACAAGCTTGACACCACTTTTCGACGTCGCCTCGAGCCCTAACCCAGTAGAAGCGCTCGCGAACTTTCTGCAGGGTCTTCATTACGCCAAAATGGCCTCCAGTTAAGCCATTATGAAGCTCTTCTAGAACCTTCGGAATCCTCGAGCGAGGGAGTACTAACTGCCATCGGAGCATCTTGCCGTCGTCCGACTCCCATTTACGATACAGGACTCCATTCCTCAGGCGAAGCGAATCCCATAAAGCCCAGTACTGTTTTGTTGCCGGACTGTAAGATGATATTTCTTGCCACCTGGGCTTAGCGCTGGATTTTTCCATAAATTCCACAATAGGTTTGATGTCGCGGTCTGCTAATTGGTCCGCCCGAACATTTTCGTCACTCCAGGGATCTTGGGATGGTGTCGATGATGTAACTTGGCGGACAACGGGATGTTTCAGATGGTAATTTTTCTCTGCCCTGGAGCAATAGCGACAGCTGTCTATACAGGGCCTTCTGGACAAAGCATCTGCATTTCCATGAGATGCCCCTTTCCGATGACGTATCTCGATGTCATATTCTTGTAATCGCTGTATCCACCTGGCTATTTGGCCCTCTGGATTCTTGAAATTTAGAAGCCAGGTTAAAGAGGCATGGTCCGTTCGGAGCAGGAACTTTCGGCCGTACAGGTAATGATGGAAGTGCTCCACGGCCTTAATGATAGCAAGGAGTTCCTTTCTCGTAACACAATAGTTACGTTCTGCCTTTGAAAGGCATTTGCTCCAGTAAGCAATGACGTGTTCTTGGCCATCTATCTCCTGGGACAAAACTGCTCCGACACTCTCCTTACTCGCGTCTGTGTCCAGGATAAATGGCTTGTCAGGGTGAGGATACGACAAGATCGGCGAAGATGTTAAAGCCGTCTTCAGTTCGTTGAATGCGTCCTCACATTCCTCAGTCCATAGAAATTTCTGTCCAGTCTCGGTCAATTTGTGAAGAGGTCTTGCAATTTGAGAAAAGCCCTTCACGAATTTTCGATAGTAAGTACACAGACCGAGAAAACTTCTTAAGTCGTGGATATTCTCGGGACGACTCCAGTTCTGGACTGCGGACGTCTTTTCGGGATCGGTTCGGACTCCGTGGGCGGGTATTATGTGCCCGAGGTAACGTACTTCCCGACGAAACAAATTGCACTTCGATGGACTCAGTTTCAAGTTCGCCTCCTTTAATTTCTGCAGCACCTTTCGGATGTTCTCTAGATGCTCTTCGAAAGTCCTTCCGACGATGATGATATCGTCCAAATAAACGAGACATGCTTCGTAGGAAAGTCCTCTCAACACTGTCTCCATTAGTCGCTCGAATGTAGCAGGTGCGTTGCAGAGTCCAAAAGGCATAACTTTGAACTGCCATAATCCTTGTCCCGTGGTGAACGCAGTCTTTTCACGGTCGTCGGGATGAATTTCCACTTGCCAGTAACCACTCTTGAGATCGAGAGTGGAGAACCATTCGTTTCCCGATAAAGTGTCCAATGTGTCGTCTATCCTGGGAAGAGGGTAGCTGTCTTTCTTGGTAATGTCATTCAGACGTCTGTAGTCAACACAGAACCGGGTGGAACCATCCTTCTTTCGGACCAAAACAATTGGCGAGGCCCAGGGACTAGTCGATGGCTCGATGACGTCATCACGCTGCATCTCCTCTAAAAGTCTGCTCACCTCTTCTTGCTTAGCAAACGGCAGCCGCCTAGGATATTGCTTGATGGGAGAATGGCTGCCTGTATCTATCCTATGTTGAGTTAAGCTCGTACGGCCAAAGTCACCCGAAGTTCGGGAGAAGAGGTCTTCAAATTCAGCTATTACTTTCTCCGCAGCACTTCTCTGTTCTGCCGTTAACTCCACATCTTCTATTAATTCTTTCGTCAGGCACTCGGAAGATTTAGCTGTCGTTTGGCTGATGTTCTTATTAATGCAGGTAACAGGAGTGCATGTCGCCAACACTTCATTTTTCTTTATCACCTTTGACTTGTCCATCACATTTACTACTCTAACTGGAATTTCTGTTCTCGACAAGTCCACAAGTGCTGCTCCCACAAGTACTCCTCTGACGGAATCACTATTGTTTGGGTGTTCGATTAATCCAAAACGGAATTTATTGCTTTCTTTTACTGTTCCAGAAATTATTGAATCAGTTCTGGGAGGTAGAGTGATATCAGTCTGGGCTATTATTTGCTGAACAGGCAAAACAGTTTCATTTCTAATATCGAACGCAGCTATTTCTTCCGAGTCTGAACGAAGCTCATTATTCTTAAAGTCCAAATTAAATTTGTGCGATTTTAAAAAGTCGAGTCCGAGAATAAAAGAGTCTGTAATATTGGCGACATATACCACATGGTCGTATCTGGCATTTCCAAACGTGATTTCTACTTGCGCTTTTCCGCCCACTTCGATCTTGTCACCTGTCCCAGTCTGGAGGGTCAGCGAAGGCGGAGTCCAGATAATCTTCAAGTTCAATTTCTTGGCCAGATCCGTCCTTATGATGGTTACGTTCGCTCCAGTATCAATCACCATGTGACATGGGGAACCATTAACGTATCCCAGTACGAATAGTCCATCACTGCCGCCATTCACTGATGAAATCTGTAAGACTTTCAAACGGGGCTTTTGAATATCCCTCAGCCTCTGTTCCTGAAAGTCGTCTCTTTTCTGTCTTCCTTCATGGGCTTCTCTGGTGCATTGATAACTGCGATCTTTACGACGAGAGTTCTTTTGTGCGTCGCAGTATTTTCGTAAATGCCCCTCGCTGTTGCACCTCCAACATTTCACTTTCTTTCGGCCATCTCTCGTTCTATCGGATCTTAATTTTCGCTCTATGAGATCTTCAATTCTCTTCAACCTGTTCTCGACGCCCTCTGTGTCTTTGTCAGCTTCCTCTTGGACCGTGACCGCTCTAACAGCATGCCGATCTTTTCTCACGGCCCGCTGGGCTGCCTCTAGCTTCATTGCGAACACCAGAGCAGACTTCAAATCCTGATAATCTTCCAACATAAGTGACTTTTGGGTTTCTGGATCACGGATGGCTTCAATAAAATGACGCACCGCCATTTCTTCTCGGACATTATCAAGGTGGTCCATGTAAGCTAGATGACAAAGCCTATCTATGTCCGAAGCCAGCTCTTGAAGGGTCTCGCCAGATCTCTGCATCCTTGACTTAAGTTGGATTCTACTATATTCTTTCTGGCACTTCTCTCCGAATTTCATCTCCAAGGCACTGGCAAGGGCATCAAAATCTCCTATCTTCGTCGCTCCGATAGTTTGCAATACATTAATTGCATCTCCGCTAAGGGAAGCGGCCAGTTGATTAGCTTTCTCGGACTCGCTCCAACCATTGGCTCTGGCGACGATCGAAAATTGGGTCTTGTAAGCTTCCCAGGGAGTCTTTCCGTCATAAGTGGTAAGTTTAACTGCTGGGTGGCGTGACGACAACCTGATGTTTTCTGGTACCTTTCCCAGCTTTACCAAATTGTCCAGTTTTTCTTCTAGCTTGTGATCGATCTTTTCCTCAATTCTTTCCTCGTATTTCGCTTGACTTTCTTCCAGGAGCGACATTCTCTTCTCCATATTTTCTTGATTTGTCTCTACTCTCTCCAGTCCGGATTTCATTTCTTCTAGCCCGGCTTCTATTTTCCGCTCCAGTCCTGATTTCATCTCGTCGTGTGCGGCTCTTAACTCCTCCAATCCGGTTTTCATTTCATTGTGTGCATCCTTTAATTCGTCCAATCCGGTTTTCGTCTCGACTTGTCCGGCTACAATTTTCTTTTCTAAATCGGTCTGTCCGGCTACAATTTTCTTCATCATATTCATGAGCTTTTGAAGTTGTTCTTCCATTTTTTGTCTAGTCAAAACCATAAACTGGAAAATTAAAGTCTTTCTTTAGAACCCCGATTCTGACACCAAATGTTGCGGAATTACTCTGCTACTCCTGGGGTTCGTCATTCTAAAGTCCAGTTGGTGTAAAAAGTTCAAGTAAAAAAAAAGTCGCTTGTCAGGATGGAACACAAACTTTATTTCTTCTAGAACTTCGTAGAACAATCAGCTGCACACAATTCACAAGCACAATCTAGCAGTAACGTGCTTTTAACAATCCGCTTGGATCAGAAGCTCTCACAAATGCTGTATTTCTCACACAAAATAAGTCACTTTTACAGACAAAAATTCCGTGGAAATATTCAAGGGATATAGTACACTATCCCTTAAGACACAGCAATGAAGAATTTACACACAGCACTTTAAAAACAGCTTCACAAAGCAAGCTAAAACACAGCTTCTATAGCACTATCAGTTCACACAAAACAAGCGTACTCAGAGCTCTTCACACATTGAATGTTCAACTCGCAACTGACTCTTCGTGGCGATGCGCGCTTCTATAAATAGCCGACACAGGAGGTACAAGAGGTTTCCAGAAAAGTCAATTTCTCGAGGGTTCTACATAAAGCGTGAATTTTGATTACGTCATAGAAGAGAAATGTTAGGTTATTATGCGTTTTTAATGCAGGAAAAACAACTTCCAGGCCCCATTGGGAAAATCGCGCCAAATGACCAAAAAGTCGCCAAGCTTGGCGACTTTTGGCGAAATATCGCCAAATTTGGCGCCAAAAATAAGTCCTCAAAAGTGAAGAGATCTAAGCTCTAGGACTAATATTTCTCGAGATTTCTAGAAGCCCATAGAAAAACATATGGGAAAGCGAAACCTCCGTATCTCCGGTTCTAACTGGCCGATTTTGATGCAACAGAAAGCAAAATTTATCTATTTGAAGCGTAGAACACGAATTTTAAACCATTTTAAGCCCCAGAGCAGCGGGTTGCCCCGAAAATTCGTAACAATATAAAAATAAAGTAATTTTATTGCTGTACGTGGATGATATAGTTTTGCTAAGTCAAACTAATGAATACATTGCAGAAGCAATTAATAAAATTAAAAGTAAATTTGATATAAAAGTATTGGGTGAAACCAGAAAGTTATTGGGAGTTCAATTTGAAAGGGAAGGGGGTTTTTTATTCATACATCAAAGGGATTATATAAATAAAATTTTAAGAAGGTTTGAACGTTTTAAAGCTCCAATTTCTTCTTTACCAATCGCAAAAGGAGTAATTTTCTCAAAACTACAGTGCCCTCAAACTGAGGAAGAAATAGAGGAAATGAATAAGCTACCATATAGAAGCATTCTCGGATGCTTATCCTATTTAGCCGGTCGTACACGACCCGATTTGACATTTGCAGTAAATATATTATCGCAGTTCCAAAATAACCCAGGGAAAATGCACTGGGATTACCTTTTAAAACTTCTAGGCTATGTAGATTCAACACGAGATTTAGTATTAAACCTTTCGAATATAAAAACTTTAAAATTAGAAGTATTTTGCGACGCCGATTTTGCATCGTGTCGAGACGACAGAGTATCCATAGGCGGTATAATAGCATTAATTGATAAATCGCCCGTACTCTGGCGATCCTTTAAGCAAAAAGGTGTATCACTTTCGTCGATGGAAAGCGAGTTCATTTCTTTGACTGAAGCAAGTAAAGAGTTAATATGGATAACGCGTATCTTGCAAGAATGCAGTGAAAAACTTATTCCTTTAGAAATAGATGATCGAACTTTATGGTGTGACAATATAGCTGCAATCAATTTCGTGAAATCTCCCATTGAGAATCACAGGACCAAACACATCGATGTAAAATATCACTTCGTGCAAAATTTATTAAACGATAAACTTTTTCAACTTAAATACGTACCTACTAAAAACAATTTAGCCGACAGTTTCACAAAACCTTTAACAAGAAAAAATTTAAACGACCTACATACTAAACTATTTAAAACTATAAATACATAACAAAATTTCAAAGTCCAGATATAATTTGATTTCTGGCATGTTATCTAACTAGTGCTATAAGCATTAGTTTTGTCAGTATCCGTTTATCGGTTCTTGACGAGGTTTTTGATTTTAAAATGAATATGATGAAAGAACTGAATTGGTGTAACTTCATTATTACGTGAAGTAAGAAATGAGGACTGAAAGATCGTCAAGTTTTGTTTGTCAAGATGACTTTATTTTTTATTGTTTCATTGTGTAATGTATGTAAATCATGATCAAGATTGCTTTTGTAAGATGAATGCTTAAATTTAGCCTTGTGTAAGTTTCCTTTAAAGGAAACCTGTACTGTAATGAACTTCGAAAAAAAAAATTTTACGTTAACTTTAAAGCAAAAGTTTAAAAACCAAAAATTGTTAATTGAAATTCTTTAAGTATACGACATAGCGAGAGGCGGGCCATTGTTAGGGAAGTATCTGTATCAATTAAAGTTATACCTGTCTCGCTACGTCGTTAATGTTTTGACATGTACCTTTAATGTTGTTTACTTTCGTATCCGCAAGTTGCCGACTTGTTTCTGCCGCCTGTACGCACCTTCTGCTCTCATTGGCTGAAATGCATGGCGTCACGGCAAACGTTCGGTTCCCGCCGGTTTGGTGCATTCGTTTTTCTCCTTGGTTCTTTTTAGCATTCATCTTTTATTTCCGAGCACGGAGTATGTAAATTTTATATGTTTAAAAGGAAGATGTGACCGACGGTCTTGGCCTCTTCTCTGATGTCTGTTGTTGTAAACAGTCGTGTGGACTGTCCTGTGAGGAGCAGTTGCTCCCCTTTGATTTATTCATCAGTATTGCTAATAAAAAGGCTTTTATCTAAAAACTTGTTTGTTTAAATGCAGGAATCTACACTGCCAATACTTTTACCTGCTAAATGTTGGATTGCAGAAGTGTTAGTTTTTAAACCTGTAATGGGTAGTTCTTTTAAACCCAATTCTGTAGTCTAACACAAGTAAATGAGTGATTTTATCAAAAGTTTATAAACCAATTCCAGACACCAGTTTAAGAAAAATGTGTACTATGGTAGGAGGAGGGGGGGGGAGGGGGAGAGGATTAGCGTTGCGGGCAGTAATTTTAAGGAGGAGTGCTCATAACGGTTGCAACTTTGGTATTTCTTTGAGCAGTGGGTGGATTTTGTTGTGTTATTACGGCCAAATAACTGCACAAAGGGTGGGGTGCCCTCCATGGGGGTCTTTCTAAGGGGTCTTAACCCGTATTTATGCTAAGTTTCGGAGGAAATCACGGAAAACTCCGGTCGGTGGTGGTGGAATTTAGCGTGTTTGCTTCGGTCTCGCACATACTACTTTTGGTTTTGTTGCTATCGTTGTATCAGAGGTTTTTTTTGTTTTTTTCCGATGCCACCAGTAACGTGGCTGTGTGTTTTCTTGTGAATTGAAATAAAGTAAGCTCCGTGTTCGTTACTTTTATTGTGTTTCCCACTTTAGTTGAAATATTTTTATTCACATTTATTTTTTACACTTGCTCTTACTTCACCGTAAATATAGATACACATATGTAGTGTATTAAATCTATTGGCATTAAATTACACTAAAATAAAATATTTATTAACTAGACACATACGGTTGTTTTTTAAAGAATGTGTGTAATGGTGCATGGTCATCGCTGCAACTAGAAAGGGCAAACTGGACCCGTGCCCAAGGCGCCGCACTAAAGAGAGCGTGAAAATCAGTTTCCATAGAGAGGGAAGAGACAATTTTATAGAAAAATAAAAATTGGACAAAATGAATATATTTTTTTCTCCCGGTTTTGTGTCTAAGTGTTCTCCAAACTTCTTGTTATCTCTTTGGAGGTCGGAGGAGACTAATTAAGGTTTTCCCCACGTGATGTAACTGTTAGTTGCGGATTTATATGCATGAGCATCCACATAGAGGGCCAAAGAGTGGAG
This sequence comes from Cheiracanthium punctorium, assembly GCA_038373885.1. Classification (NCBI taxonomy): domain Eukaryota; kingdom Metazoa; phylum Arthropoda; class Arachnida; order Araneae; family Cheiracanthiidae; genus Cheiracanthium; species Cheiracanthium punctorium. The sequence continues at coordinate 4,392 of JAWZYV010014532.1, read as the reverse complement.
GGGGCCCAGGACCGGTCCTAGGGGGGAGCGAACGGGGCGACCGCACCGGGTGCCATCTCTCCCACTTATCTATGGGGGTGCCAAAATACCTTACTTTATACATATTATAAGTATATTTGAGTGTCCATATATTGTTAAAATTTTTGTTTTAACCCCTTTGAAAACTTTTCCAGCTGCATGTGTGTGTGAAGGAGGGGGCGCATTTTTGTATTTTGCAACACTTAGAAAAATAGCTGGGACCGGCACTGAGGGGGCCCTACTTTCAGCTATCAATATGATGAACATTTTTACAGCATACTGAAACACTAGTCAAACTACGTGAGTCTTCTTCTCAGCGTCTTTTCATTGATGAGAGTGAATAGGTTAAACATGGGTGCGAAAAAAATGAATAAACACACTCATGGAAAAAAAATCTGTTTTTGTGATAAAATGCTATTTATATTTATCGCCAGGGGCCGATTTACAAAAATGGGGCCCAGGGCAAAAGCTTCAGTAAGCGCTCCCTATCACGAAAATTATATCCTGCAAGCAACTTTCATATCCCACCATACACAGAGGTTAGTTATAGGAGCATAAAAATATTTAATCAAGATGGAAAGTAAAATAGAATAATTTTGTGATAATATTATGCGGGATAATAATATTTTAATTATATTACTTAATTTTTATTCCTTAATTTCATTCTGTGCTTTTCAAGTAACATGATTCACGGTATTTTTGTAGTTTAAATTAAAATCATAATGTGGAAATTTGTAATTTTATTTAAAGGATAATTTTGGGAGCTCTTGAGCAGAATGTCCTGACGGAAATCAGTCCTTTCACTACTTTTTTATGGGCGACTTTCCCCCCCCCCCCCAATCCTTAATACAATCATATGGGTGCCTTTATCGCCCCCCCCCGAAATTTTTCTTTATTTACTATATATTCCAGCAATCTGGTAACGGCACTTTATTAAGAATATTCTTTCACACTATTTATACTATACTATAAGACTACTCTTTCGAACTATATATTATAATAATATTTTGTAATAAGAAAAAAAAAATCCAAATGTTTCTTTTTAAGCTTTTGTTATATTCTTATAAAACAAATAAATTATAATGAAATTTTCAGAAAACAATTCTTCTTTGTAGAATTACGTGGCAAAATTTATGTTAGGTTATAACCAAGGTGTTGCAACATAACTGATTAACTATGCACGATTGATTTCCTTTATTATATGAAATTTCCTAGTTAAAGTACTACATTCAACTAAAAGATGTATAAAAGATGTATTTATCATTATTTCAAAATGTTAGTAGAACTTATTTTTAAGCAAATGATTTGTATTGAAGTAGTATTTTGTTTCGTCTTTGTCTTATCCCTTCCCCCCCCCTTTTCCACCGACAAATTACTACTTGCTTATACACAGTGCGGGAGCTAGGAAGTTAAGAGAACGAACTGATTTGCTCAAAACTGTGTGTGTCAGTGTTGAATTCGACCGAGCAAGGAGAGAGAGATGGTAGCTGCTCGAGAACTTAGGGGAGAAGAAACCAGATGAATGGGTAAAGGGAGTTTAAGTAGTACGGCTTTCGGCACAGAGAGAGGGAACATTTCTTTAGTTATTTTACTGATTCAAGATTCGAATCACCAAAGAAGTGCGTGAGTTGAGATTCGAATCAGTAAAATGAGTCGAACTGCCCATCTCTAACTGAAAGAAACAAATTTTATTTGCTTTCACAGGCCTCCTCTCGAGGGGGGGGGGAGAGATTCCAGACTAAAGGTTAACATCTTTGGCGATAAACCTTAGTTGCCAACTGGGGGAGAATTCTATGGTCATCGGAGATCGTCCTTCCCCCTAATGAACAGGTTTCTGATTGTTCCCGGGTCATTGTGAAGAGATTTCCCGCTCGCTTAATCGCAAGTTTTATCATCCCAATGCGCGCTAAATCGCCAGAGAACCGCATTAGGAATTTCTCCCCTGCCGAATCTTCACAATAGAACGTTTCTCTTTTTGTAAGCAAAATTTCACACTTCGAGTGCCATCCTATCGCAGGTGTAAAGAGGAGAGAAGTCATGGATCGTTAAGGAGAGGATGGAAGTCGATATCAATGAGGGGAAAATTTTTCAAAATGTTTTGAGAAACAACGTACTAAAGAAAATCCTAGACGTATAAAAGAAATATTTTAACATTATAAAGTATAGGAATGACTCCGGACTTTACAAAATTGGCGTATAATCGATAAAGACGTACTAAAGAGAGGCGTATTAAAAATGCTCCACTGTACTTATTTTTTTAAATCTGAGAACATATTTATCAGCTAAAGAAGTTTCTTTTTCATTATCATCATTTTTCACTTGTTCAGATGCCAACAAAAGATCTAAAATTTTATTATTCAACTGCAAAAGTTCGTTATTTTTGTCATTAAGAAGCTGAAAAGTCACCAAACAATCCAAATCGTCAGATATATTCACGGCTTTCTGTTTAGCAGCTTCATCTAGTACATTAAGCAATCGGGTAAATGCAGCTTGTATCGCTTTCCATTTCAATTTTAAAACTTCCATGTTAGTTCAAAAACAGATAATATCACTTCAAAATAAAGATAAATTCAAATAGCCAAAAATATTAACCATCAAAAATGTCACTTGCCTTTTTAAATCGTTCCTAAGTTCTCAAATAACAGTCCTGTCGCGGATACCATGTCACATACAATATGAGACAATTCATATTCTTTTACTGTGATTCAGGGGATCAAGCTGTAGTCGCATTTTTCGCAAAATGCGACAAATTGTGCAAAAATGAGAAAAAAAAAAATTGTCCGTTGCGAAAATGCGACAGCCATTTTTAACTTCCGTGTTCTCTGAAAACAGAATTTTCTGATTCCCAGAATAGCCTTTATGCACTTAAGCGATCTTTTCTTTCCTTTTTTTTTTTTTCCCCTTCGCAAAATTCTTAAAAGCACCTGTTGGAACGCCCAATCAATCGCCTTGAAGGTGGGCTTACCCCCAGGCCCGGATACGCCTACCAGGAAGCCGGGAAATTTTCCGATGGGCCGGTCACTTTCACATATATGTCGTATGTATAATGTACATGTTTGTTCAGAATAGAATGTAAGTGGCTCATCGTTTATATATATTTCCCGGGCCGGTGTCATCAGTTGTATCCAGCCCTGCTTACCCCTTTCTAGTGATAATCTGTTCTTAAAATTTGCTTAATGGGAGGTTATAGCCTACGATTGCAGTTTGAAGCAGACATCTTCAATTCTTTTTATGTGTTGTTTTAATACCAAAAAATTAAACAAGCGTAAAGCTGATGACAGCTGTCAATCTTGGAAAATTACTACTTCCGTCATGAATGAAGACCAATGAGAAAGAGAGAGAGACATATGTAAAAAGAGCAGCAGGAGGGATTTAAAATTTTTAAAAAAAAAAATGCGTTTTATTTTCCAAAAAAGGCACTTTGTGTACCATGTGAAAAACTACAGAACTGTTTTGACGTTAATGATTAAAGATTATTTCTAAATCTTCAATTCATAAAGGCTGTGACATAAATTCAAACAAATGCATAACACGAAATCGCGCGCAAACTTTCTAACTCGCAATAAATCGTTCTGCATCTGTAAATGGGTGGGCGGAAAAAAGCGCACCAGAAAAAAGCGCACCCGGAAAAAAGCGCACCGGAAAAAAGCGCACAATTTTGAAGGGTTTTATTTTTTTGGATGAGTATGTGTGTGTGTGGGGGGGGGGGGGGGTGGGTGGGGGGCAGTGCCGGATTAACAATATAGCAGATGTAGCAAATGCTACGGGCCCCGCGCCTTTACCTTGAAAGTTTTCATCTTTCCCCCCCCGCAAGATCTAGTTTTTTTTGACACTTTCCAACAAGGTAGAAAAGTGTTTAAGATTTCGGTTTGTCTGTCTGTCCGTCCTTGATATAACTCGCGTCAATAGGCATTGATTTCTACGAAATTTATATATGTTATTCTTATCTGCAGTACCATGTACCCTATTGTAAAGGATCTATGTAGCATTTATAGATTTTTTTCTACAGGAGCACTCAAAATAGTCCCAATACATTGCGCTCTATGGGAAGTTATTCTTTAAAGCGTATCATCCTACTAACTACAAGGGGTGATCAAATGAAAAGGTACGAAACGACACGGTGGATACAAATGTAGACTTTATTCAAAATATACACCATAGGCCTGAGCACAACAATCCCACTGACGAACAAGCCGCAGGATTCCTTGTTCTCAGAATTCCTGTGGCCGTGACGAGACCGTCCGTCACAGCGTCCTTGAATACGTCATCCGAGTGGAAGCACTTCCCTTTCGGTGGTTTCTTCAGTGGAACCAACACATGGAAATCTCAGGGCGACATGTCCGGACTGTAGGGCGGATGGTCCAACGTCTCCCA
>JAWZYV010014531.1:0-69879 GCA_038373885.1 Cheiracanthium punctorium | reverse complement strand
TTAAAAATCTTTTCATATGCAATTTGCATCTGTGGCTTTTTGCTTTTGGGTAGTATTTCCATTAAATGATTCCACTTGCTTTTCTTCCAAAACAGAAATGATGCCTTGATAATGAATTCTGAAGTTGCCATATACTTTTTTCACAGAGTTGGCAAATCTTGTTGCACTATAATAGCAAGGATTTCTAAAACTACTCTCTAACTGTAACATGGTATCCTTTAAGTTTTCATATTCTTTACCCCAACTAAAAAATGAAAATATTGATCCAATGGTTGGGTGACCATGGCAACCCACTCACATTTTTAATTTTTCCCGCATATGGTCATCTGCAAGACCAGCTTTATGCATTAGGTCCTAATCATAATGAAATGTGTTCCTTTGCGCCACATCACAAATAAGTCGAACGCGTAATAGGAACGCACACCACACATATGACCGAAACACAATGCATCGTGCACATGTGTTTTGGTCACATCTGCAGAAGCCTACTCAGCACACCCTTTTAGCCTCTTTGCTCTCTCCAGTGCCTCCATGGAGCAGGCCGCTGACGTCACTTTCTGCTAAACACGTCAGTTAACTAAATAACATTGGGCGACGACCATCTTCCGTGAAGGGAGGCTGAGCGCGGGCGATTATCTGCGAAGCTTCTCAGATTTTCTACGGAGAAGACGTAGTCAGTAAAATATGTATAAGCAATGAGCCAATCTATACATACGTACACACCTACATATATCGCGTTTGCGCTAAAGTTGCTTAGAAAATATTTTCTCTAGGTAATTGTTGCTCCATTCTATAGAAAAACGGGGAAAAACTATCTGCAAGACCTCGAAATTCTTCGCAAATGTATCCACACACGGCGTGCATCTATATTATCTAGCTATGGAGGGCACCTACTTGACCACTAGAGTTATAGAGTATGCAGACTTCCTTCAGGGAGTGGGGTTATAGACATGATCTTTATAAGTGAAAGGCATAATCCTTATGTAAAAAATATGGACATTGTGTTAAAATATTTTTGAGAAGGGGGCTCCCCTTTTGTACGTCACTGCACTAGAGGCATTTTCAGAATTTTTAATTTGGGAGATTGCATTGAGAAGTTCTTAAAATGAGTGAATTGGAACACTCACTTTTGAAATTGAATTATATCGCATGATTAATAGATAAAAAGCAAAAAAATACAAATGGTACATAGTATGTATACATGGAATGAATTATAACTTTTCACTTGGTTATTCATAAAATACTTCATATACATAAATAAAAAAAAACATACAGGTGGGTTATTGCTATGCATTTTTTCAGGGTTGGCATTGCATTTCTGTTTTGTTTTAGCTAATTATCTCAAGCTTATTTTATTTAGCTTAAATTTTGTTTTGTTGAGCTAATCTACCCTTAAAAAAAATAACTCCCTCTGCTGCTGCTGTCAGAGAAAACTTGTATGGCCCCAAAAGTCATGATTTTAAAAAAAGAACAGGTATTCTCTGGTGGTGGTCACAGGAATAAAAATAGGGTACAAAACCTCAAAATATGGGACTGTCCCATACACTAGATTTTGGCTGTTTTCTGCAGGATTTTGGCCTGTTTCTCAGGCTTTTCGTTCCTGGGTATCAGGATTTTTCTTCATTGTCTCAGGCTTTTTAAAAGTTTAGAAAAAAATCAATTGAAATAGTTTTCTTCAATAATTCTGCAAGATCTGTTCTTGTTCCCTTCAAGCTAGTCAGGCACAACAACCTATTTTAATATAATTTTTAGGTAGAAATAGCTTATCCCGTTTCTATTTTGACGGATGTTATCTATTTTCTAATATTTCTTGGCAAATTTTTGAAATTTAATTTATTTATGCAATATAGCTCAAGTTATTTAAAAGTAACGGAATACTAGCTTCTAAGTTCATACTGACACGCATGACATTTAAGAAAGGTATTAATTATGCGTGCAGTTTATACTGAAAATATATTCATAAGTAATCTCAGGCTTTTGTATTTTAAAAACTTGGCATATCTGCCCATATAATATGGGACAGTTGGTCACTTTATCTGAAGAGCAATTGGAAGTGAGGCAGTTCTGTAGAGATGCCTACTAGTAATGATTTTTCATAGCTTCTACAGAATTGTTTTTGAAAATTTGATTTTGCGGACTACAGGAAAAAGTGTATATGTTTACAGAAATCTATATAAATAAAACAAACTGTAAAATCTCAGTTAGTTGGTGTCTCATGTAGCTCCCAGACGGGTGATCGTAGACCTACCAAATTTTGTATGGAAATTCTCCAGGACGTGTCCCGACATACCTCAAAGCGATTTTTTTCGAAATTCAAATTATTTTAGTAGATATCAATAAAAAAGTCTCGCTAAAGGCTAATTTTTGCTCTCCGCCATTTCACAATTGTAATCCCCAGAGTGGGAAAAGTGAGGATTAAGCGTATCTAGGATGTCATTTTTGGCAAGTTTATTAAATGATTTTCTCTTGATGTTAAAATAAGACTAAGGATTTTTAAAAAAAAACATTATTTGTAAGGTGCCACTTACCCTAATGTCGCTCCTGTTTGTAACCATCTGAATTTTAAATTCCATTCAGAATCTGAGAGATTTCAGTGCCAAGGAAGGCAATGAGAAACAGGATTCTCTCCAAATAAGATGGTGAACCAACTGGTTGCCAGATGCGGCTAGTTTAAATATAAACTGATTTATTCTATACCATTTTTAAAGTATGTTCTTTTAATGATCTTAAAAAAAGTTATTGCAGAATACTCAAAGCCTAAAGCAAACAATTATCGGATGCAATCAATGTCGAATTTGTAATCAGTGCCGGCTGAAGAGGAAAAAGTGTTCAGTCTGGATTTCTCTCCTCTGGAGTCTTCCCTCTCTTCTGTTTTTCATTTTCAGGCTGTTATAAATTGTGAAGTCTCGGTGGTAGATTGAATTCTGACAGAACAAAGTTTTTCTGTTCAAGCATGCTTTTTATGTTCCTGATAGATTGTTATTATTACACTTTCAGGAAAAATTTATGTGTGAGCGAATTTTCATTGCTGTATACTGTTATATAGTTACTTATTTTATATATATATAATTCTTGAAGTATGTTTACATAAAATTTGAAGAATTATCTGCCATGTCATGAGTTGCAGTTTGTTTTCCCAAAAGTAAAGATAAGGTATAATTAAGTAAGATTTTATTTATTTTTAAATTTTAAAAGGGTTGTCAAATTTTGTCAATGCGACTTACTACGGACAAACATAAAAAAACTACAGAAAATATTCACAATTACAACAAACTACTGAAAAGTCTCATTGAAGGTTGGCATCTCTGGTTCTGTTGCCCCATAGCAATGTGTTGCTTAGTGTAACATCTTCGGGTTTTAACTGTAAAGATTGGCCTTTTTATGAATAACCCTTATTAGGGGCCAAAGGCCCTGTCTAAAAAACGAGCCTACGGGCAATGGACCCTAGTAATGCAAACAAAAAGTGTATCTTAAAGGATTTAGTTTTAAAAAGTTTTAAAAAATATTTGAGAAAACTTAAGATTAAGAAATATATTTAAAAAATTTATAATTTTGGAAGTGCCCAAAACTCCTTTTTGGAAATGTTGGCCCAACACTAAATATACACAGACAATCAAACACCTAGAATCGGTCCTGTCTTAATTGTGTATTTCTCCTTTTTACAGAGGAACTGGAAGCCCTTCACTGCTGCATCCAAACGCACAAGTCGTGTCCCGAGTTCTGGTTGCGCCTCGGTCTCTGCTACGCTGGCCTGTTCAAGATAGACTTGCCCGGCTGCTCCCTCCTCCGATCCAACTTGGACCAAGAGCCCTGCTGTGCCTTCAACACTAAGTCTGGATGCCAAACCCCGGAGGAAAAATCGGAGACACATTCCGAAAGTGCCATTACGGCTCCTGGCAGCTCGTCTTCGTCTCACGGTGCTGACACTTGCTCAAACACAGACAAAAACATTAACACGACGCTCAAGTGCGAAATATGCGCATTAGGTGTTCAGATTGTGTCATCTTGCCTCATCCATACCAGGTAATTATTCATAAGCTGTTTTTCTTTTTACACATGACCCGACTTAGTGTCCTGACTTGATTTAGTGTCTTAATCAACCTGACTTTGTGTCTTAATCTAACTCACCTGACTGAATGTCTTAATCAAGGTTCTCACGAACCTTAAAATTACATTAATATCAGGTTGTAACGAAAGTTTTCTGCCAAATCTGCTTGAGAAACTCACTTCTAACGCTTTAGATAACTCTTTTTGAACTTTCGGTACCAAACCTGCACAGTGTCACGTGATGCAACCATAGTACTTAAAGCTGTACTCCTAATTCGTTGATATTCTGTAGCTGACTTTTTGCAACACGACTGGAAGTCAAGGATGGTTCTAATCCTCTAGAGTGATAGTTCCATTGGAGACACCTTATACTGAATGATAACTCTATTTTTTACAGATTTCACAACACAGTGTTATAAAGTAAACCTCTTTCTTTCAAATGCCAAAAATTGTTTGACAAAATATGTGCAAATACGCCAACGCAAACTGTTTACTGACGATGTTTATGGTGGCGGGAAACTTTCGTTACAACCTAATAATATAGTTTTTTAAATTACAAAACAAGAAGATAGGCCTTTATGCAAGACAATGAAAATATCCACATGCTTTGTTCTACTACATTTTTATTGAACAAATTTTTATGCACTGGCTTTATTTATTTATTTTTTTATATATAGTTTTTAATTAAAATTATTGCACATACCACTCATTTTCTAGGTAAAAAGTAAGAATTACATGAATAATATTAGGCAAGTTGGAGTGTATAGGCTGATTAATTTTACTTTTTACCAACTATGCGAAAAATTTCAGAGCTGGGAATCGAACCCGGGACTGCCGCATAACGCGCGGGTGCTCTACCACTGAGCTACTCTGGGACAATTCCCAGATGAAATTTCTCGCATTAGAGCCGTTGGCATTTATCATCTTCCTCTGCAAACCACAGATAGAACAGATGAAACAATTAATTCGCGACAACTCCATTACGCCGCGGATATTATACATTTTTAGAAAGTGATTCCATCAACCTTTCAAGTTATTAGGCAAGTTGGAGTGTATAGGCTGATTAATTTTATTTTTTACCAACTATGCGAAAAATTCCAGAGCTGGGAATCGAACCCAGGACTGCCGCATAACGCGCGGGTGCTCTACCACTGAGCTACTCTGGGACGATTCCCAGATGAAATTTCTCGCATTAGAGCCGTTGGCATTTATCATCTTCCTCTGCAAACCACAGATAGAACAGATGAAACAATTAATTCGCGACAACTCCATTACGCCGCGGATATTATACATTTTTAGAAAGTGATTCCATCAACCTTTCAAGTTATTAGGCAAGTTGGAGTGTATAGGCTGATTAATTTTATTTTTTACCAACTATGCGAAAAATTCCAGAGCTGGGAATCGAACCCGGGACTGCCGCATAACGCGCGGGTGCTCTACCACTGAGCTACTCTGGGACGATTCCCAGATGAAATTTCTCGCATTAGAGCCGTTGGCATTTATCATCTTCCTCTGCAAACCACAGATAGAACAGATGAAACAATTAATTCGCGACAACTCCATTACGCCGCGGATATTATACATTTTTAGAAAGTGATTCCATCAACCTTTCAAGTTATTAGGCAAGTTGGAGTGTATAGGCTGATTAATTTTATTTTTTACCAACTATGCGAAAAATTCCAGAGCTGGGAATCGAACCCGGGACTGCCGCATAACGCGCGGGTGCTCTACCACTGAGCTACTCTGGGACGATTCCCAGATGAAATTTCTCGCATTAGAGCCGTTGGCATTTATCATCTTCCTCTGCAAACCACAGATAGAACAGATGAAACAATTAATTCGCGACAACTCCATTACGCCGCGGATATTATACATTTTTAGAAAGTGATTCCATCAACCTTTCAAGTTATTAGGCAAGTTGGAGTGTATAGGCTGATTAATTTTATTTTTTACCAACTATGCGAAAAATTCCAGAGCTGGGAATCGAACCCAGGACTGCCGCATAACGCGCGGGTGCTCTACCACTGAGCTACTCTGGGACGATTCCCAGATGAAATTTCTCGCATTAGAGCCGTTGGCATTTATCATCTTCCTCTGCAAACCACAGATAGAACAGATGAAACAATTAATTCGCGACAACTCCATTACGCCGCGGATATTATACATTTTTAGAAAGTGATTCCATCAACCTTTCAAGTTATTAGGCAAGTTGGAGTGTATAGGCTGATTAATTTTATTTTTTACCAACTATGCGAAAAATTCCAGAGCTGGGAATCGAACCCGGGACTGCCGCATAACGCGCGGGTGCTCTACCACTGAGCTACTCTGGGACGATTCCCAGATGAAATTTCTCGCATTAGAGCCGTTGGCATTTATCATCTTCCTCTGCAAACCACAGATAGAACAGATGAAACAATTAATTCGCGACAACTCCATTACGCCGCGGATATTATACATTTTTAGAAAGTGATTCCATCAACCTTTCAAGTTATTAGGCAAGTTGGAGTGTATAGGCTGATTAATTTTATTTTTTACCAACTATGCGAAAAATTCCAGAGCTGGGATCGAACCCGGACTGCCGCATAACGCGCGGGTGCTCTACCACTGAGCTACTCTGGACGATTCAGATGAAATTTCTCGCATTAATTGTTTCATCTGTTCATCTGTGGTTTGCAGAGGAAGATGATAAATGCCAACGGCTCTAATGCGAGAAATTTCATCTGGGAATTGTCCCAGAGTAGCTCAGTGGTAGAGCACCCGCGCGTTATGCGGCAGTCCCGGGTTCGATTCCCAGCTCTGAAATTTTTCGCATAGTTGGTAAAAAGTAAAATTAATCAGCCTATACACTCCAACTTGCCTAATAACTTGAAAGGTTGATGGAATCACTTTCTAAAAATGTATAATATCCGCGGCGTAATGGAGTTGTCGCGAATTAATTGTTTCATCTGTTCTATCTGTGGTTTGCAGAGGAAGATGATAAATGCCAACGGCTCTAATGCGAGAAATTTCATCTGGGAATCGTCCCAGAGTAGCTCAGTGGTAGAGCACCCGCGCGTTATGCGGCAGTCCCGGGTTCGATTCCCAGCTCTGGAATTTTTCGCATAGTTGGTAAAAAATAAAATTAATCAGCCTATACACTCCAACTTGCCTAATAACTTGAAAGGTTGATGGAATCACTTTCTAAAAATGTATAATATCCGCGGCGTAATGGAGTTGTCGCGAATTAATTGTTTCATCTGTTCTATCTGTGGTTTGCAGAGGAAGATGATAAATGCCAACGGCTCTAATGCGAGAAATTTCATCTGGGAATCGTCCCAGAGTAGCTCAGTGGTAGAGCACCCGCGCGTTATGCGGCAGTCCCGGGTTCGATTCCCAGCTCTGGAATTTTTCGCATAGTTGGTAAAAAATAAAATTAATCAGCCTATACACTCCAACTTGCCTAATAACTTGAAAGGTTGATGGAATCACTTTCTAAAAATGTATAATATCCGCGGCGTAATGGAGTTGTCGCGAATTAATTGTTTCATCTGTTCTATCTGTGGTTTGCAGAGGAAGATGATAAATGCCAACGGCTCTAATGCGAGAAATTTCATCTGGGAATCGTCCCAGAGTAGCTCAGTGGTAGAGCACCCGCGCGTTATGCGGCAGTCCCGGGTTCGATTCCCAGCTCTGGAATTTTTCGCATAGTTGGTAAAAAATAAAATTAATCAGCCTATACACTCCAACTTGCCTAATAACTTGAAAGGTTGATGGAATCACTTTCTAAAAATGTATAATATCCGCGGCGTAATGGAGTTGTCGCGAATTAATTGTTTCATCTGTTCTATCTGTGGTTTGCAGAGGAAGATGATAAATGCCAACGGCTCTAATGCGAGAAATTTCATCTGGGAATCGTCCCAGAGTAGCTCAGTGGTAGAGCACCCGCGCGTTATGCGGCAGTCCTGGGTTCGATTCCCAGCTCTGGCATTTTTCGCATAGTTGGTAAAAAATAAAATTAATCAGCCTATACACTCCAACTTGCCTAATAACTTGAAAGGTTGATGGAATCACTTTCTAAAAATGTATAATATCCGCGGCGTAATGGAGTTGTCGCGAATTAATTGTTTCATCTGTTCTATCTGTGGTTTGCAGAGGAAGATGATAAATGCCAACGGCTCTAATGCGAGAAATTTCATCTGGGAATTGTCCCAGAGTAGCTCAGTGGTAGAGCACCCGCGCGTTATGCGGCAGTCCTGGGTTCGATTCCCAGCTCTGGAATTTTTCGCATAGTTGGTAAAAAATAAAATTAATCAGCCTATACACTCCAACTTGCCTAATAACTTGAAAGGTTGATGGAATCACTTTCTAAAAATGTACATGAATAATGTTGTTCATTTTTTAAAATTAAACAACAATAATAAAATATGTTTGTGCCAGACAGCAAATGTATCCATGTTTTGTTTGAGAACATTTCCACTCGTACAATATTGTACATGGGATTTATGCATATATAAATACATATAATTATTTGTGTGTATGCATGTATGTATATATAAACACACACACAGGAGTATATACATATATATGTATATATATTTATATTCCCCCTCCTCCTTTTATATAATTTAATATATATTAATAGTTTTGTCACAGCTGCTAACTTGTACAGTTTTTTTTGTACAATGTACAAATCTTATGCTGTCGTATATTTGTACTAATGATTAAAGAAATAACAAATTTTTAATGAAATTTCTAAAATATACTTTTCTGCAAATACTATCCTGAAATGTATATTTGTTTGAGTCCAGCTCCTGTTTTTTAATGCGAATGCGTCTTTAAATTTGCTTCCATAGTGGGAGACAATTTAGAGACCTAATGATAACAGAATTGGAGGATACAGTTAATGTTGCAGAAACATATCTATCAGTTACATCTATAATTGAATGCCACCTCTCGGTAGCTAAAGAAAGAATTCATTGCATTGAGCGAGGACCGTGACGCATTACCTATGTAATACCTGTATTGGTTGAACATTTACCAGAAATCTCAATGTATCCTGTATGAGTATGCCATTTGTTTAATACTTTTTGTATCACAGACCACCTTATTATATAATTGGGTGTTTATATGTAGGAATTTATCTAGATTACTGGGATTTCTCAAATACATGTTTCCTGAACCTTTTTATAAATAAAAGTTTTAAAATACTTGATTAAAAGAATGGAAAAATTAAGAAATTGCAAAAATTGTAAGCATTTTAGTATCGTGAATGGAGAATTCGGGGAAATTGAAGTATTTTCATGAAAACTGGGAAAATATATTAAATTTCCCTTACAAAAAAAAAAAAAAATAAAAAAATAAATAAATAATTTTCTTGAAATTAATTTATATTTTTTATTTTTGTAAGTGAAAAAATTATTCTTCATTTGGTATTTAAAGTGAGAAAGACTTATGGAAAAATTCACTTATTAATGTCAACATTGTGTCACTATAAAAAAAAAAAAAAAAAAAAAAAAAAAAAAATACTGCATGAGTATTCCAATTTCTCATTTTTTTCCATACTTCTTATGACTGAACATTTTTTGTTCAACACTCCTTAATTTAAATCTACAGTACCATAGAATTTAAAATATAGACTCCTATTTTACAGTTAAATTTTTGTGCTATTTTTTAAATTCACAATATTAAAATGCTTACAGTTTTTGAAAGTTAGAACCAATTTTTAAGATGAAATCTAGCTAACAGATCTGTATGTGCTTTTGAAAGATTTACTGATGATAGGTATTGAAAATTGTAACACTTTAAAAAGCAAAAAAAAAAAAAAAAAAAAAAAAAAAGCAATAAGTTATATTAGTGATATAATGTAGCTGAAGTGTATGTAATAATTTTAATATTATTGATTAAGATTAACAAATACTTTAAATGCATACATGGCATTTACTAACTTTTAAAATTACAGTTAAGTGAACTTTGAAAAGAGTACATTGTTTTGCATTTTATGCTTAACTTAAAATACTTGAAAACTGTCTTAATTTATAATGTTACGTTCTATGAACTTCTGCATCTAAGGAAGTGGAACTAAAGCACAAGCACCATCTGCTGTGGAGTAATATATAATGAATATAATCTTCACAAATATATAAACTTTTTTTCAGAAAACAAAAATGTATTTAACATTTTTAAAATTTTATTAAGAAGATTTCAGTCTGTTTAGATTGTTAAAAAGGGTGCTATTTTTGCCATAAAGGCTACTATTTTGTACCCCGAAGGCTACTAAAGCAACTATTTCTGTGGATGTGTTGTGGTGGGTACCCTGTAATTTCTAAAAAGAAATATGCTTTAAATACACAGGTTGATAATGAACCTATCTTAATTTCAGCATTAAGCCAGTTTCTGAGAGTCACAAAAGTTTTAGCACTGAATTTAAAATCTCAAATTTTGATGCTAGAACCCTTGGAGATAGAAAAAAAATATTGCAAAAAAGTGAAGATAATTGCCTAAATTGTTACTACATAGCACCACTTGATAGAAATTCTATTGGATAAAGAATTAAAGTGGGTTGCCACCTTTTTAGGATACCCTGTATATTAAAAATTATCTAAAGACAAACTTGATAATAGCTGTTTATTACATTTACTAGAAATTGTATGCAATTATTACGAACTTGGCTATAACTTTATTAGTCACATCTAGAGTCGACTGAAGTAAAAAAAAAGTGTCAAGTAAAGAAAAAAAAAATGCTTCAGTTGTTTCTAGGGGTGAATATAGACTTGCTTTAATTTTTACTCTTTTTAAGTAAGTGGTCCATTGCTAATGTGTTTAGCTTTAGCTTTTTTTATTTTTAAAAATCAGTTAAGAAATCTATGTACAGCTACGGAACACACCCCCTCCCATCCATTTGCTCTTTATTTGGCTGTTGTTCGTCATATAGCAAAGTTATATATACAATTCATTTGCAATTAACGTATACTTTGATTCCTTTTTAATTTAATTTGCATAAGGACTGTCTTGCTATTTAATTCTGCATCAACTTTGTTTTTCTCAATGGCATCATTCTATTTTCACTTTATTAAACAAAAGAAAACCTTCAAATTTCCCTAAATATAATTTTTTGCCAATTTTCTGCGATAATTTCTGGACATATTGCGATTTCTTTTTTGTGGGATTTTAAGAGGGCTTTCTGCAAACTGAAAAATGATATATCTAGGTTCCGAACTGTTCGCCTTTCATTCATTTCGCTCACGATAGTTAAAAGAAATAAGGACCAGTGACTCCATAACTTCTCTGGTCCATGACATTTATCCCTGGTCTGTGCACATGATTTTAAGAAAATACGAAATGCCTGCTTACAATTTTGAAAATCTTTCTAATTTGGAAATTGTTATTGGGTATTTGAAGGTCTCTTTGACAGGTGAAATGTTGCTAGGAGTGAGAGGCTGCTCTTCTGAGTACAAGCGTGTATGTTACTCAGCTATGGTTGAAGTTTTCTTATTATTTGTGGTTTTAAACAAGGAATGATTTTTTTTTTTTTTTTTAGGGTACTATTGGATTCAAGTGGACCCAACCTTATAGGGAGTGAGCGAGATGAAAAAATTAGAGAAAAGGTACTTACATATGTTAAATGATTAGTTTTACATATAACAATTGTATGTACAATTTCTGATGCTTAATGGAAAATAAATGTCTTTGCAGATAGCATCGAGTTTAAAACACATGGAGGTAGACCAATCCTTTATAGATGTTGCTTCCAAGGTAAATATTCATTTATAATTATTAAATTATTTGTCCTGAAGTTGTTCTGTGTACGGTAAACATTATTTTTAGATTCCTGAAAAATTTTGTAACCAAGTTTTTAGAAAAGGGACCCATTCCACTAAAATGAACATAGACTTTTACTGTATTATTTTTTTCAAATCAATTAATTTCATTTCATATTTCAAACTAATATGCATTTAATTATCAAATTAAAATTAGTTTCATGGATAGGCTGAGTGTTTTTTTACTGTATATCTACCAGGTGAAGAAAATCACAGAAAAGTCATGAAATGAGGAAACATTTTATGAAAGTCAAGAAAAGAAATGGCATAATAGAGGCATTAGATAATGGGAATTTGCCAAATAGTGTGAATTCAGTGGCATAGCCACCACGGTGGGAGAGAAACGGGGTTGGTTACAACCCCCGTGAGGATTTTTTTTTTTTTTTCCCCTGCAAAATTTGTTTTCTTCATTCTCTAATCACACATGTACACATATATTTGAGTTGCAGTAGTCATAACACCCCCTCCCTGAAAAATTTCTCGCTATGCCACTGTGTGAATTGGATTGTTTTTGGACATCTGTTCATATTTTTATAGGCAAGAAAGCTAAATTACACTTCACATGATGGTCCGGGAATGCTGACAAAAGGCCTCCAAAAAAGGTTGAGATATAACTCTTGCATCTGGTAGAAATTGTAGTACAGTGAAACCTCTCCGAGCCGTCACCCCTCTAAACGGCCAATTTTTCATGGCACGGATTTTTCGGCTCATAGACCTAATATTAAAATAACCTCTATCAGCGGCCACCCAACCCCTACCCCCTCCAAATGGCCACCGAATGGGATTGTCCATTTCCTTTTTTGGAAAATTTTACTCACTCCACGATTTAATTTTGAGCGCAAAAAAATCAAGGTCGAGTTTATGGTCAAATATAAGACCCAGGAATAACTTGCGAAGTCTATTGGAGCAAAAATGTCTTCACGCCCATGTTCACACCAGTGATCTGAGTTGCAAGAAAGATAACTGAATTATTTAACTGCGGGAAAAACGCAAATCAACAAAGTCATTAAAGAAAAGCATTTGATTTTGAAAGAATACTAAGACTTCAAATTTTGTGGTGTTAAACGGATGAGATCTGCAGCAAAAAACGAACTTGATAAAAAGGTTGTTTCAAAGAAAAGTAAAAAATTAAAACAGACACAATTTGTATCTTTTTTTTTCAAAAAGTGAAAGAAAGCATTAAATAACGTACTAGTTTCTCTTTAGATAAGTCAATGTCAAATCGCTAATTACCCTAATAATATCATAGACAAATTAGTTAAAGAAAGACATAAATAAAAAAATAACTTAATCAACAACACCCAAAAAACAAACTAACTTTCATCTATCCTATACCTTGCTGTCGCAGAATTGCCGAAAAACTTGCTAACCTTGCCTGCAAAAAGAATATTAGAATCCCTATAAAACCAAATAGTAACATTTTTAAAAGAATCCGCTCAGATAAAGAAAAAATAAATCCTTTGGAAACTGCAGGAATATATAAAATTAATTTTGTTTATAAAGATTCTAACCTTTCCGGCCACTACATAGGTGTAACAAAAAGAAAAATAAGAGACAGAATCAAAGAACACATTAATGATATTAAATTTAATAGACATTTAGCCTTAAAGGAAAATTTAGTAATATATTTTAATAACGTTAAAAAAAATAGCCAATTACAATAATCACAGCTACAGTCTAAAACGCGAAGCAATAGAAATCTTAATGCAAGGGGGTGCCATGAATGACATGACGCACGCGCAAATCGATGAAGCGAAGGAAGAAATTTTTGCCAGTTCTGAAGATGGCTGCGGGCTAAGCAACGAAAAGTAGAGATGAGACGGGCTCTGTAATTCACGATTACGTTCGGGCTTGGACTCGTGAAAAATGTCTCCTTTGTTGAACATACTCCTTGAAACAGATTTTAAAAAGTGATTCATGGGATAAATAGACGTACTTATTTTAAAAAAATAGCGGCACGGGGGACTAGAAGGTGTGTGAAGCTCTAAAATTTATTGTATCCTATTAATGAAGTAGTTAATTTTATTTGTCTTTAGCTGAAATTTCGGGCTCGGGCTCCAACTTTAATAATATTGCTCGGGCTCGGGCTTCAAAAAATGAGCCCGAACTCATCTCTAACCAAAAGTGCTCAACTAAACACTTGGAGTGTTGTGTTTAATATTTTAACGGATTTTAAAGGCTTTTAACTAAGTAACAAAATGTTATTTGCAAAAATTAAAAATGTATGCAATATAATAATCCTTTCAGTTATTTAATTAAAAAGAAAAAATCTGTTCAGAGGAAAGGGGAATCAAGTAAACATAATTTTTGATTAACAAAATGTTATTTATGTAGTAAACGTTAAAGTGTACTTCTGTTTTTGGCATAAATAATTTTTGACAGCCATATTTATTAAAATCTACATTTATTTTTTTTAAACAGATGCTGGGAACAGACTTTTTATCAGGATTTCAAGAGTACAAAGATAACTCTGCTTTAGAAACACACGAGTTGCAGGTAATTATGGAGTTCTTTTTATTTATTTTTTTAAATACAAATATTTGTGATGTTACAGAAATGTAAAGTTTTATAGGATGCCATGATCTTGTGAAATATTTGTCAAAGATGGATTTTTTATACAAGGGTGAAACTTTTCTGAGGTTCCCCCTCTAACTAAAAATATAGCACTTTTTGACAATTCTTTACATTTTCTGGATGGCTGCCGAGTTTTGAGGAACTTCCTCATCAGGACAGCAAATTTTCAGTGCTAAGCTTAATTGAATGAAAGTCTTGAAAATCGTGTTGCGTTCCCCATTATTTTCTTCATGTACATGCATTCATCATTCTTTGTAGTAAATTTTGTGGTGCTTGTTTGGAAAAGGTTAAGATCATAGTAAGAATTATCATTTAGTGTGGCTGATTTATATTGTTCTGTACAAATTTTGCCTATTCTACATCCTCCCTTTCACTCTACAGCACCAATCTGGGGGGGGGGGGGGAAATTTCAAGCTTTTTGAGTAGGACCCCTGCTGGTTTCATGAATTTATATAGTATTGATTATTATGCATTTAAAGTATTAATATTAATTATCATTACACTATTTTTTGTTTTAAGGTAAAATATTTGTTGCCTGCTCAGAATTGGTATAAGAAGGTTGAAATTTAGCTCACATACATTTTTTTCCACCCCTGATGTTTAGACACTATCTTCCATGCCATAATAATTCAATTACATTGACATTGATTTCATGTACACTAGTCTTGCGTTCTCCATTAAATGCGTTATCTTTGACTCTTTCTCTTATTAAATTGCTTAGTTAAGGGGTTTCTAAGCAGCTTTTATCTATTATCTTGGTATTTCATTTAAATAAATAAATATATGTCAAGGTCCACACTAGTGATGACAGAATAGCATTTTGGTTGAGTAACTCAGTATTTCCCCATTGATTACTTAACCAAATACAGAGTAGTAAAGGGGAGGGGGGTAAAGCACCGATTTACAAATGAAAAATTTAGCAATTTCTTTTAAGTTACATAAATTCAATAAAATAACATTTTTTTAAAAATTCATAAATTTTTGCAGTAGAGCGTTTAAGTGTCATTTTCAATGTTATTATTTTAGTCGTCTAACAAAATATTTTCAAACTTATATTATTCACAAATTTGATCTTAAAATAGGGTTAGATGTCAAATTGCAGGCTTTTATGTGAAGTGTTTGAGAAATTTTGCAACATCCTATATGTTTGATATAGATATGAGGGCTACTGTTATATTTCAAGCTTCTCATTTTGTGCCAACTTACAAAAGAATTCTTGTGATCACGCATCTTTTTTCCAAAAGCAGGGAATAATAAAAAAATGTAGAAAATGTCGAACAATTGGAGTATTGGCTCTATAATTGACAACTAAATCTAATTTTTGAAATTCTCTTAATAGGAATCTAGTGTACCTTCTGTTTCATTTTCATCAAATTATTTGTTTGCCAAAAATCATAATCTTTTTCAACTCGGCTTTAAAAGGGACTTAAGTTGTATTTGTGAAAATATACAGCTAGATTTTGATAGGCAGTCATTTCACATTACAGGTTTTCCTTATTTTTAAACAGTTTTATACTGACCTATTGTATGGATATAGTATTTTGTAAAGTTTGCATAAATTATTAATTATACACTGAAACCTCCTTTAACGGCCACCTCCTAACAACAGAAAACTCCCAAGACTGGTCAGCTATCCATGGTACCAAACACGTTCCATAAGATTTGGCATTACAGTAGCTCCTCATTATATCATGTTTGTCAGGAGAAAAGAAAAATGCACGCTATATCCAGGGCCCACTATAACTGGCAGAGGGGTAGGGGAAGTGGGACGTGTGATAGGATGAATTTTACATTTATGAGCACATGCACTAGGACTATAGTAAGATTAACAAGTACTGCAATAAAAGATAATCACACTTAAACAGCAAACATAAAAGTTTAATTTACCTTTTTAAATTTGTATACAAATACATATTTCATTTCCTGCTGAAGAAACTATCCAAAGTCATTCTGATTTGACTTTTCTCTCATGACTTGTTTTTTAGCGAAGATCAGTGAGAGAAAATTAATGAATGCTATCTCTTTTGTATGATTCAAGTTGTACTGTGTATGCTTTTCATGTAAAGTGACGAAGCAAAGGAGTACAGGGGAAAAAAAAATTAAATTTGGGAGACATAGAAAAAGCGGATATAATGAGGGGGGGGGTACTGTACCAGAGTATTCTGTCAAAATTTGGATGCGTACAAAGTACACTGCAAATTAGCTGGTTAGAGTACTTGTTAAATCTCTAGTTCAACACATCCTGGATTGTACTGGTTTCAAGAGAGATTCTTGATTTTATTATTTACTCCTGTAAATAATCCGTATTTGAATTTTCTTTTCTGATATTATTATACACTTTTGATTTACCAAAAAATTTTCAGATAACTTTTCAAGTCTGAACAAACCACCGCCCTTTTTGTCAAAATTTTTATCTGCTGTGGTTAAGAATGCTACAAATGCATCCAATGGGGAAGGGGCATATTAAAGAATGACTATATACTAAATTTTATTATGTTAAAAAGTGTATTTAGAAGCATTAAATAAGCAGTTATAATTTTACATTGTGATACCACATAAAAAAAACTTGATTATCTTTACAAATCTATTGATTTTTCTTTCCTTTACATTAGAAGATTTTACCAGAACAATCATACAGTTCATTTGATTTTTTTTTTCTTTTAATTATAGGTGGATAAAGACAATGATTGATGCTGCCAATGCTATCCAGCTGAATTTTTGAAGGTTCCTAACTTGAATATTGAGCGAGACATATCGTGGACCATTTTGATCTCAAAACTGTGCTGCTTCTGTACATAAAGCCATTTTCTCTTTTCTAAGTGCATTTATACACAGTGCATTTGCATCATGACCCCATGCCATAAGAAACAGACCTCATCTCATAACCATTATTTATTTTAATAAAATCAGTTCTTTATCTAATGTGTTCCGTCATTGTTAGTCACAAAAACAGATTACTTTATGTTACTAGAGTGACTCAATTGTTTGAGTCAATACTTTGAACTTTTCATGGATATGACTATTTTGGTACACATTTATCAAAAGCATGGGTGAAACAATGTTAATTTATGTCGACAAGTTCCTCATTAAAACAGAGTTCATTTATCAGGGTGTCTCCAGTCAGAAAAATAGATACGTCTAGAAAATGCAAAATGAGTCTGGAAAATTCTCCAAAAGAATAAATTTCCCCCTGTATGAAAATTCATTGGCAACCCCCATCAGACTAGATACCATAATTGTTGCAAGGTATGCAATGCTCACATCTATTCTACATTCAGCAGTGGAGGGTTCCTTAAAGTTTTCAAATCTACAAAACTTCTATTTATTATTATTTGATTTTCATACATAAATACAATTAACTACTTCAGGCACGTGAAAATCTTCAGGATTTTTTTTTTTTTTACAAGCTGTACTAGACACTGTAATAAACCTAAACCTATGCCAGTTAAGAAACTTTCATTATTATTTTTAATGGAAACATGAGGGTGTTCTTGACTTGTAACATCAAAAGCCATTACCAATGACGTCCAAGTACCATTGACGTAACTAGGTAGAGGGTAAGCTCTCCCCATAAAGATTTTAGCGTTTTTTAGGAAAGTCTAACTTTCTATTTATTGCAAGAATAAGAGAAGGAGCCTTTTAGTGGGAAGGGAGGGGGGACAAGGCCACCATTTGTGATAAGCAAGATGATTCATTTAAAAATAATAAACAATAATTTTTAACTATGAAAAAATTAATCAATAATAACTTTGTTTATATATATAATGAACTTATCCTGAAAAGTCATTAAAAGATAAGATGGTGTGTGCCAAAAAGAAGCAGATCTAGATTAAAACTAGATTTACCATTATTTTTGGATAATTACTTTTTATTTTCTGATGAATATACAGTTATGAATAATTTATTTTTGCTGAGAGAAATATGGATATGGCTATGGACTTTTTTTTTTTTAAAATACTGTGGAATACGTGATCATTAAAAGAACAGATCTACACTGTGGCCCCTTTCCCTTCTAGCTAAATATAATAAAATAATTTCAAAGCAAATTCAGTGGCATAACCAGAATGATAATCATACACAATGCTGTAGTAGTAACTAAAACTATTTTAAACTAGTAAAATACCATGTTACAACATGGCTGTCTGTATAAGCAGCCATGTTATAATTTTCACAAATGCATTTTAAATGTACATTTTTTAAGTAGATTTAACTTTAAAAATCAATTAAAACTTGCAGAAAATCATAAGTGAATTTAAATAACTAAGTTCCATTAAAAAATAAATATGTAAAATAAGGCTTAATTTTTAATGATTAGGTATTGGAAACTTCAATAAAGGAATGCTCAATCAAATATTGCCATTTACAAAAAAGATGAAGACTGAAAATTTCTCCCTGCTTTTATAGATTATTCTGTCTTCAAAATTAAGTTTTTTTGTTTTTTTTGTTGTGTTGTTGTTAACTAGGGGCCAAGGCCCCTAGACTCGCTATTCGTATGAAACATTCACCCCCTAATAAGGCTTATTTGTAAAAAAGGCATAATTTCAACAAACAAAACCCAAAGGTTAGGTCAGATAGAATGTTATCTAGCTACACATTGCTTGGTTCTTGCATGTTGCTTGGAACATAAAAATTTAAACTTCACACTATTTTTAACCTAAGAAACACCTTGCGTATTAGCCAATTATGGCAAATGTTCATAATTGGGCGACTTGCATATATGTATAGTTAATAATGATCTCTAAGAAAACAGTACTTTATGTGCTTTCTTTGATAAAAACTACTGAACAGCTAGGATAGCTTGAAACCCATGGCAACTTTTCATTATATGGAAATTTACACATGCTCACAACCTATAATTACTGCTCATGTAAGGTTCCCAGAAAACCGTTATCCATATTTTCATTTACATAATCCTTTGCAGATTGGCATATTTAGCACCACGAATTATATCATCTCGCCGCGCTAGCAAATATCCAAAGTGTACTCTAACTGCTTTAATGGCACAGTGAACGCCACCCAATATTTCTACTGGTAGCAAATAATCCAGCTGGACAGAACAGGCTTTAAAATAATCTGTTTTTTATTTATTTTTCATTTTCAAGATATTGGGTTTTAACATTTTTGAACTTGCGCTTTAGATTCACCCTGCTTGGAAAGATACCATTTAGCCAGATCGTACCTAATGCCAAGATGGCACTTTTAAAATCAGTTACAATTAGTTATTCTGATTTGGAAAAATGAATAATTCCTCATTCTAAACTCCTGTTGTCTAAGCGAACTTACTATTTGAAAATTGTCCACTTTGTGTAACACACTTTGAGTTATTTATTTCATATACTTTTTAATTTGGCATAAAATGGGTGTCATTCTTTTTCATGTTTGTAAATTTCACGTGATTCTACATACTTGGAATTGCTTTGTTGCAAAGGAGTGAATGATTTTATGCCAGATCTGGCAACCATTATGCTTTATTTTTTCATTTTTTTTATTAATATCTTCTAAAATAATTCGATTTTCGATATTTAAGTCAGCTTATCAGGTTCCTCAGAATTTTTCGAATCCGTGGACATGTTTTCGAATTTCAAATCCCCACGGTTTAGAAGATAGCCCAACAAGTTCTTGACAGCAGCCGTTATTTATTTTTAGAATTGAGAGATTATCGGATTTCCAGAGCAAATTAAAAATATTAGAGAAACTGCATGGGGAGAGAGTGTAAAATTACGTTATTTGTGGGATTATCATGAGACGTATTTTTGAAATGATACTCTTTACACAGTGCTTATAACTAAACTGCCCCTATAAACAGCAGTCTACAGCTGAAAAGTATGAGAAGATTGCCACTAAATTTGCATATGGACACTACATGAAATGTGCTTAAGTTTTTTTTTTTTTTTGAGTTTAGTTCAGCAAATGTTCGCTAAGTGGCACTTTGCAGCATGAAGTCAGCTTTAAATATGAATCCGATTATTTGTATATGTGCTCAAAAACCACTGAACAAATGTTGAAATTGTGTGTTTATTTTGAATGATCCATTTACAGTGTTGAATTTGCTGTTTTTTAAATCTTTAATAGCAACTTGAACATTTTTAACTCAAGTTTTTTAATCAAATTTTCCGAAGCACTTCTCATGTATCCTAACTAATATTATAAATGTGAAAGTGAGTGAGTTTGTTTGTTTATGACGCTTTCACGCCTAAACTGCTGAATAAATTATGATGAATTTTGGTTTTAGATATAGATGGGACCCTGGAGAAGGTTATAGGCTACTTAAAAAAGTAATTAAAAAATCTAAAATTCTAATTAATTAAAAACCGTTTTTACGTTGCCATGCTTGGTGAGTTTTGCCCGTATCAAGGGATTCATGTTTTGAGCTAACAAGAATGCTATTACTTCAATAAAGAAGCACGTGCATCTGAAAAACATTAAATAATACGGAAATTATGCCAGTTTTATGCCAAATCTATCTATCTCTAATAATAAAAATGAATGTTCTCCAGACAAATTTACAGAAAGCAGAGCTTTGAAAATTTGAGCATGACTGGGCCCAAAGCGGTAAAAGTGTACCTGAGGCTCAGAATTTTTAAATTTAAGTACTTTTCTAACTATTAATTAAAAACCGTCTAATCGCCTGCACAAAATGATTTATGCTTTTGAAATAAAGCAGAAATTCTATTTTCAAAAATCACATGCATTTGGAAAACATAAATTGGTATGGAAATTACGTTCATTTTACGCCAAATTAAAAAGCATAAATAAAGAAAAGTGTACTTACGTATTACGCCGGCGGTCCGCCAAGACGAGCGATTTTTTGCCGAGATAAATGCCAGACACATGAAATTATTAATGATTTTGAATACGTTTGGCAACTCATTTGCCGAAAAAACAGTTTGGCAGGAACGACCGCCGGGATAATACGTAAGTACCCAGAAAAGTCCAGATGTGTTTCTTAAAGTTCATAAATTTCCAAATCCTACCAATAATATAAATGTGTACGTTTATGTTTTTGACTGAATCACACAAAAATGGTTGGAAAACTTTATAATGAATATAGCTTATGGCGTGGATTAACATACAGGCAACCTTTCAAGCATATAGCATAAATACAGGGTTCCCACACTTTTTGGCAGTATGAATTCCAGGAGAAAATATAGTTTTTCCAGGAGTATACATAAATAACTTTTCTAACCAAGCATCATTGAAAACACATTTTCCACCTGGCATCTTTTAGGCAAATTGAAAAGGATGAAAATCTCAGGATGGTTTAAAATTTTACTACTGTCACATGCGTACAGATTATTTCCAACATACCGCCGCACACGGCGAGCTTTGTAAACATGTAACCTGTGTACCAAAGAAGAGATAAGAGCATACAGCTCATACACCAATCACGAGATACTTTTGCAGTGACACAAGAGCTAGCAGTTAGTGATAAATGAGTTTGAGACTGCCAAAGGGCTTGGTTCAGGAACAAAATTATTGGATATGAGGAGATATTGGATAAGGGACGAATGTCTACAGCGAATTTCGCCATCATTGGAACTTTTTGCGATAAGCTTTCAGCCCATTGAAGTGATTACAATCTTGTCTCTAAGTCCGTGGCAGGAACGCCAATAAACATGGCGGTGGATTATTACACTTGAAACACGTGTCTGAAAAAAAAAATTCAGCAGATTGCACTTACGAATTTTTTTTTTTTTTTTGTACTTTAAATTCTAGAAAGAAAACTAAAATAAATATTTCCAGGAGTCAGTACTAAAATTTCAGGAGTCTACAGAAAAATTAGGAAAATCCAGGAGTTTTCCAGGGCCCTTAATGTTTTAAATCGAAATCCAGGAGTTTTCAAGGATTTCCAGGAGGTGTATGAACCCTGTAAATAATTCTTTTACAAAGACACTCAAAATAATTCTAATGCATTGCACTCTATAGAAATTTTGTAGCTACTAAACCGATTTTAAAACTTTTTTCACTGATTGAAGGTTACATTATTCCTGAGTATTATTGTTTGTTTGTTTGTGGATTAAGACCGATTGACTGCACTAGGGTCCTAGGCTTATATGGGGAATTCCTCTGTGTAGAGTTTTCTAAGGGATCCTAGCGCGTATTTTTGCGAGGTTTTGGAAAAAAACACGGAAAACTGCGAGCGGCTAGGTCGACAGGCGCGACCGGGGTTTCAACCTGGCACCTCCCGCCTTCCAGTTTTGAGAGCAAAACCTCTTAGACACTGGTATGACCCTGAGTGTTATAGGCTACCTTTTATGCACATATCACAAATAGTTCTTTTACAGGGATACTCATAAGAATTACATTACGCTCTATGTGTATCTCTGTAAGTACTGAACCGATACCAAAACTGATACTTTTGGTATACCAAAACCATGACTTTTTCACTGATAGTAAGCTACACTATTCTTGAGTATTATAGGCTAATTCTAATACATTACGCTCTCTGGGTATCTCTTTAACTACAGAACCGATTCTAAAACTTTTTCGCTAATAGAAAGCTGCACTATTCCTGATTAACATAGGCTAAAATTCATGCATATAACATAAATATTTCTTTTACAAGAACACTCAAAACAGTTCGCAAATACTGTCCCAACTGTCTCTATTCGCCAAATGCCTAAAAAAAATCTAAATTTAGTAATTCTGCATACTTTCTTATTTTAAATGAAGTATACTACCATGCATTATACTTCATTTTAAATAAGTAAAAAGGCAAATAATATCTAAATGCAGTTTCTTTAGTCGCAAATATATTTGTTATTCACACATGCTTCGTTTCTCTCGGGACCTAATGCTAAAGCCAACGTGGACGAAGTCGCGGGTAGCCGCTAGTAGTTTATAAAACAAATTTGGTTACTATCTGTTCACCCATTTTAGTGGTAAAATCCTCTTTATAGAGTAAGTTTAACTATATCAAATATAATTTTTCATCCTGTCGTATGCATATAATAGATAGAACTTTAGTAGTATCTAGTTGGATGTTTGACCATTCATGCTGATAACTCACCAGTAACCACAGAACAGTATTCACCAACTATTTAAAACCATTGGTTTCCTGACCAGCATTTAGCCACCCATTAACTTGTACTTGAGCATTCTGCTTTTTAAGGTCGTCTGTGATTGGTCAGAATAATAGTAAGTTCCAATTTGGCAAGAATTACAAAACTCCCAAAAATAAAAGTCAAAATTGGCATCACCTGTCCTTTATTTACTATTTTAGAATATTTACGAGTGCAAAATGTAGTTTTCATATTTTTTTATATTATAATAATATCCATACAGTGT
Organism: Cheiracanthium punctorium; assembly: GCA_038373885.1. Lineage (NCBI taxonomy): Eukaryota > Metazoa > Arthropoda > Arachnida > Araneae > Cheiracanthiidae > Cheiracanthium > Cheiracanthium punctorium. The sequence goes on along the minus strand of JAWZYV010014531.1, from coordinate 46,174 downwards.
CAAGTTCTGGATTGCTCCGGTCGCATAAAATCTCAACGCTGTTAGGATTTTTTCTGTGGGTAGTACTGCATTGTTTCTATTTGTTCGTGATGATATCTTGTCATCAAGTAGACTAATCAACATTTCAACTGTTTCTTTGTTTAAACTTTATCTACTCCAAAAATCTATATTGTCCAAGTTATCTAAATCATTATTTCTATTTTCATATACAAGTCTAGGGAGCCTCTCAACAGATTCTAAAATGTCTATGCTTTGCACAACTGCGTAATCTGCCATGTTTGTATACAAATACACAGATTAGAGTCTTGCAGCACATGCGTCGAATGTAACAGGCCGGTAATCACCTGAATTCGGCTGATTACATTTGTCTGTTAAAATCCAGATGTTACCAGCAGATTTGGCCTTGTGAATACCATTCTTTTTTTTTTTTTTTTTTTTTTAAAACCATCCGATTCTATGGTAATCCGGCTGTTACCAGCTGGTAGAAAGTTTCGTGAATACGGGTGTAAATGTTGAAAAATATGTGTAAAAGAAAGCTCATTGAAATGGAGGAGGCAAATTAATTATTGTAACAGTAGTTGAAGTTTCATTTCAATGCTGAGAATTATGCCATTTTCCCAGCCCGTATTTATAGCTGTACCATCATAGCCAATCGCGACTCATTGTCTTGCACTGACAAAGTTTTTTTCCCCCAAATACTGATAATTTTTTATAGCTATTTTGGATCCGCTACCTTTTTTTAGGTGTCACATGTCCTAAATATATTTCACCAGGTTCTCAACTGGTCAGCGTGTTCACTTTCTCATCCTCCAATGATGGAAAATGTGATAAACCAGGATATTTTGTCACTTCTATAAACTAAACTATCAAAGTTTGAGTTTTTAAAATACCCATACCACACTCAAGCTGTTGAAAGGATCGTGAAACTAGTCAGGAAATTTCCAGAAAAGGTATTTGGGGAAGGCACAAGAGGTGGATTTATTAGAACTATTTTATACTCGCAATCATTAATGCCGAACCTGAGTCGTAAGTCCAACTTCAAATCTTAATCCTAAGGTAAAAACTTGTTTAAAATCATATAGTAGTTGTAAATATGTAAATAACTGTTCTTAATGGCTGGGTGAATAGGATGGGTAGAGTGGAAATCGAAGTATAGCTACCTCCTCGAGGTGAATTCTGGGTTGTTAATGCTATAAATTACAATTGCATAGCAAGCAAAAAGAGCTGTACTGTACACATTTATTTAGAAATAAGTAAAATGGGACTACAGAAGCAGAAATACTGAAACATGTAAAAAAAGCTAAAAAAGTCAAATTTTGGTTAATTTTATGAAACTTTAAGGCTATGGGCAACCTAAAACCTACAAAATAAATATTTTTGAAGCTATATGAAAAGAGTAGCTATATAAAATGAGAGCACATGAGTGGTATTGAAAAAAAATTAATAATATTTGTATTTCAATTTTACCTTTTTTCAAACTTTGAAGGTTACCCCAGTGCCTGCCCGTCAAAAAGAAAAAAAGTGTTGATAAGATCATCTTAGAGCTATTCTAAGTAACTGTCATCAAAATTACAAGAGGGTTCCCACGCACCTTAAAAAGTCCATATTAAAAGAATATTAGTAAGGCATCCTTAAAAAGGCCTTATTTTTACCCTAAAATCCTTAAATTATCATTTCATCTTAACTTTTCCTGTGATTTTTGCATTTTTTTTTTTCAAATGCGAGCAAGGGTAGGTGGCGAATCGTATAGGAAGATACCCATGTTGTCTGCATGCTAGTCTCTCTATGGAAAGGAAGAAAAAGAGGCAGGGGAGATATTTTCTTTTTCTGTGCTGCGTTTCCTTGTTCCATGCAGGCCCAAACTGGCAAGGTCGGATAGTTGGCAATTGCTGAGGCCCCCCCCCCAGCTCAAGGGGTCCCACAAGAACACCCCCCCCCCCGAAAAATGATTATACTATTTTATAATTTGAGTCATTTGATATAGATCACAGTAATTTAATTATTTATTTCTCAGTCATCTTACGCCTTTATGCAGTGGCATAGTGGAGGACTCCAGATTGCCCCCTAAGAGTCAGTGACCCCAACCGCATTAAAATAGTTCAATGTGGTTTTTAGGCACGTAAGCATAATTTTCAAATATTACATATTCTCACATTCTGTTCCCTCTCAATTCCCCAGTAAGGTCCTTATTTTCAGTCTCTAGCGTAGGACTCCCAAAGCAGCCAGTCTGAGCCTAGTTCTATGATTCGTTTACCTTTCGCCAGAGTTGGGGAGGATGGGAAAATAGGGTCAGAGACAAGAAAAGGAGGTAGGGGAAAAAAGTGATATGAGATAAATATATAACATAACATAATTATAACTGATTAAAACACAATGATTGTTTTAAACTCAAATACACTTTAACCCCTTAAAGATCATATTATTTTCAAGGAAACAGTCATAAAATTACTTTTTATTAAAAGAAATTGTAAAAAAATGTGTACATACAATATGTGCATTTATTCTAAGATTGTAGACATTTTGATACAAAAAAAAATTTCATGCATAAGAATTGAAATGGTCTAATCTTTCAGGGGCATAACTTTTGAACTCTTCAGCCCGGAAGTGTCACAGAAGCGAGAAGGAAGGGGTTGATACTTTAAAAGACATGAAATGCAGTATTATTAAGGGGATGTACAAGATAATTGCATTGGAATGTATTTGATTATTTGTCTTGAAATTTTTAAAAAAGGTCTTATTTTTTTAAAATCAAGAAATGAGTGGGAACACTGTGCAAAATTATTTTGCTCGAGATGTCTTTTTTAACTTTGAAACCCGATTAAACTATATGGATTTCAAATGCATTTTTAAACTCTTGACACCAAAATGATGTAGATCTTGCTTACAATATTTTACTTTTCACACCATCCAAGATTGAGAGAGGTAAAAATGACAAAGCATCGCTTAAAAATCAGGTAATAGCTGGATTTTCTAATTTTATAAGTAATTTCAAGCCAATTACATCAACAACAACGATTTTAGCCTGTTTTTTGAGGGGGGGGTGGTTGCTTTGTTTGGCAGTAACAGAGGTAAAAGTTTTTTTTGAAGTGAGTACAACTCAGAATCGTGATGGACAGGATTTTCCTCAGTTAGATAAATTCCTGCTCTATGAGTGATTGCAGCACAAATAAACCATTCGAATAATTGCACCCCTTACTGGAGTGGAATTATCCCCAAGAGGTAGATCTGCCTCTCGAAAACAAACAGTACAAGAGTGATAGTGAACTCTAGTGAAACTTTCTGAAGAAATGCATTATAATTCCTGCAATTGCAAAGAAACAACAAGGTTTGACTGTATATAATTTTTTAAGATGAAAATGTTCATCATGAAATCTCTCTTATAATGCAGGAAATTTTTTTACCAATCACATTATATCATGCCTTTTGTTGTTTTATTGGTTAAATCAAATTTCGGTTAATACAAAAACAGTTTTGCTACATTTCAATTTCATCTTAATGAGGTTCAACTGTATATATTTAATAATTTTTTACAAAATTAAATTTGCATTTTAAACCAACATATTGCAAAACAATTTTACTTACACAAACATTAGCAAATTAGACTTACCTCCTATTTGCATTTAAAACATTTTAAAATTAAATTGCACCCCATTTTTTGGATGAAATTGCTCCAAATTTTTAGAATACTATCACCATATAGGCTAGATACAGGAACTTCTTCTATTATACTGCTTTTTAACACATAAAAAACACTGTTTTAAAAGCCTATTTTATTTTTCTAATTCAGAAGGAGCACCTGTCTCCATTTCGTAGTCTTGCTTCTTATGGAGTCGGTAGTTATAGTCTAATAGTCCTTTATACCTGGAACACTGATCAGAATACACATCACATAAGGCTTTAAATTCTGATATTTCAAGCTCAAATGATCTCTTCTCAGGATTAATATTAGTTTCTTTAACAATCTCTTCAAACAAATCAACTCGGTTATCAGGATACAGTAACCTATGAAGAAGAGAAAAATACATTTTTAGACTAAAATATATAAATTCATTCTCAAAAAATGTGTCTCATTGTCTTTCAATGACATTCAGATTTTTCTCTTTCCTTATTACCAATGGGTTTTATTAACGTTTATCAATATAATAAGGAGTACAATAAGCTAATTTATATAAAATAAAAATTCCTCTTCCCTTTTCCAGCAAGAAAAACATTGTTTGGGTTCTACATAAATAGACACATATTTTATTAATGAATAGCTTAAAGAATTGTTTTTCTTTAAAAGTTATAGGACATTTCTGATAGTTCTTACCGAGCAAACACTAACATGTTTATTTTGACTTTAACTCATTGGGTAAAAGAGCCTATTTGTCGTCTTTTTATTTAGTTTTGCCATTCATGATGTGCTTAGTACAGACTTGGAAAGTTACGGAATGTCATTAAGATTATAAAGAAATGTCAGGAAAATTTAAGGAAATTGAAAAAAGGTCACAGAAATGGAAGAAAAATCTGATTTGGTGACAAAATCATCCAAATAGTTACTGGGAAAGTGTATTTCTTTATAAGGTCTCCTTTAGTAGTTGTAGATATTGCAGAGCTGATTGTGAGTCAAAGTGAAAAACCCCGAAATTAAACAATGCAAATTTTAAATTAAGGAATTAGCCAAATGATCACAAAAAAGTATTTTTTACATAAGCAACAAATGTCTCATTGAAATTATCGAGAAAGAACATGATATTTCATTGACAACAATTGATGAAAAGTGAATGATTTATTGTGTTTGTGAATAAATCTCTCATAAACACATGCAGATATTTTAGGTAGATTGGATCAACTTCCAAAAATCATAAGTGTATTTTTACTATCATAAATTCTTATGAAATTAGAAGCATACATATAGAATAGGGGTCTATTTTTAATCAAACTGCATCAGAGAATTACACAGAGGTTCTAATCTTTCAGGTGCATAACTTTTGAACTCTCCTGCCTGGAAATATCACAGAAGGAAAGGGTTAATACAATACTTTAAAAGACATGAAATGCAGTATTATTAAGGAGATTTACAAGATAATTGCATAGAAATATTGCTGATTGCAATCTGACTAAAGAACTCAATTCTTCCTTCAGAAGAGGAACAACTAAACACATTTGTTTACCACCTGCTTTTACAAAGCATGCTGTTGTTTGACATGAAAAAGATGTTTCATTATGAAGAAGGGGGGGGGGGGAGAAGAGAGAACCATGATGTTTAAACTTTTGAATACAAAAATTGAAAAGCAAGTTAGTTAATTACTGAAGAGCAGTGGCGTACGCAGGGGATGGGCCCAGAGGGCTTAAGCCCATGTCTGACTCTGAGAGAGTACAAGCATTACAAAATACTTGGATTCCTTCTGCAAATGACACTTTTCCTAAACAAAAACTAGGATCTAAAAAACGCGATTTCAAATATCATGAGTACAAAATTTTTTTTGGCTAGCCTATTCAACAGCTGAAAACGGCACTTATTGCAAATACTGCATTTTGTTTCCTCCAACTGATTTCGTTGCTGGTAAAGGTAGCCACACGTCTCTGGATGAGCTTGTGGGAAAACCTTGTCAAAATTTAAAAGACTCATTGGAAATTATCATTTCCCATGAATTAATACATTACCATAAATGCACTGTTTTAAGAGCCAAGAATATATCTGACATCGTTGACCAGAAAGGGGATTCGGTTATTCTTCAACTCGACAATAAAAGAAAAGAACATCTTCTGAACAACAGAAAAAAACTAATCCCAACTATAGAAATCTTTATATTGTATGATAGGCAACAAACATCACTACATGGTCATGAAGATTTTGCCCGAGTCTCCCTACAACCTGAGCACAAGGATGGGAATTTTAGAGCTCTTTTGAGATATCGTGCAAAATACTCTTTCTTTCTTAAAATCGTCTCGGTTTGTGTGAAGTGTGATAAATACGTATACAATAAGGAAGCTCTTATTTCAAACTCTGTCATAACTAAAATAGTATGCTAATAGCCTGGTACACTCTCTAATATCGATCCTTGCTTCACCTACCTTATAGTTATTCTGACACCAACTTCTGACATTTCTAATGTTTTGCCAAGAGTCCCAAGCATAATGCTGTGTGTAATCTAAGATAACGACTTAACATTGTTTGGTTTACGGTAGATGTAGAGCAATGTACGTATGTTTTTGACTAAGTGTTTTACTTTATTTTGCTTTTTGTATGTGTTTTAATATATATTTATTTTACGCCGTCGTTGCACCAGTGCCGGTCCTAGCTATTTTTCTAAGTGGTGCAAAATACAAAAGTGCACTGCCTCTCAATACACACACACATGCAACTGGAAAAGTATTCAAAGGGGTTAAAATGAAAATTTCAACAATATGTGGATACTCAAATAAACATATGCATGTTATAAAGTAAGGTATTTTGGCACCCCATAGAGAGATGGCTCTCGGTGCAGTCACTCTGTTCGCTCCACCCTAGGACTGGCTCTGCTTTCCACAAATATCCTTCTACACTTTGGGCCCCCTCCGCAAAAAAATCCTGCGTACGCCACTGCTTAAGAAAGATTATGAAATTTTTTTTTTAATTGGTTTTAAAACATACAACAAAAGAATGGTGCCTTAGCAAAAAAGTTTAGCAATTCATCCAGGACTATTCTTCGTTTCGATTTTTGTCCCGTGACAGATTGCACAGTTAATGTACTTTAATATGTCACCCATTACAGTAATTTACATTCTTATTCTAATAGAATGTAATAATAATGAATAAATTACAATGTAAATAAATAAATTAGAGGCACACTTATATAATATACTAGGGCCAAGGCCCCCAGACTCGCTACGCTTGCTTTTCGTATTAGGCATTCGGCCCCTAATCAGGCTTATTCGTAAAAAAAGACATCATTTCAACAGACAAAACCCGAAGATTAGATCAGATAGAATGTTACTGAGCTACACATTGCTTGGTTTTTGCATGTTCATGGGTACATAAAAAATTAAACTACGTATAATTGCTGGAAAACTTATTTGCACTGCTCAGAAACACAATGATAATTAATGTTGCCATTCAGAAGTTATATTAATTAGGAGCTAAAGAGTCATAAAATCAGAACATCTGTTTCAGCTGTATTTTTAATTATGTAAAACCTATTGAACACCTTGCGAATTGGTCACCCATGGCGATTTTTCATTATTTGGCAACTTGCATATATGTACAGTTAATAATGAGCTCTAAGAAAATAGTTCTTCATATGTTCTCTTCGATAAAAACTAGGATACAGGACGGGAAAACTAGGAACAGCTAGGATAGCTTGTCACCCATGGCGACTTTTCATCATTTAGCGATTTAGACATGCTCACAACTTATGATACTGCTCATGTAAGGTTCCCGCAAAACTGTTATCCATGATTTCATATACATAATCCTTTGCAGATTGGTGTATTTAGCACCACGAATTATATCATCTCGCGGCGCTGGCAAATATCCAAAGTGTACTATAACTGTTATAATGGGATAGTTAACGCCAACCAATATGTCTACGGGTAGCAAATACTCCAGCTGGACCTAACCGGCTTTAAAATAATCTGCATTTTAATTATTTTTCATTTTCAAGATACTGGATTTTAGGATTCTGGAATTCGAAGTTAAGATTCACCCTGCTTGGAAAGATACCATTTTGCCACATCGTACCTAATGCCAAGATGGTGCTTTTAAAATCCGTTACAATTAGTTATACTGTTTTGAAAAAATGAATAGTCGCTCATTTTAAACTCCAGTTGTCTAAGCGAACTTACTATTTGAAAATTGCCAACTTTGTGTAACACACTTTGAATTATTTATTTCATATACTTTTTAATTTGGCATAAAATGGGTGTAATTCTACTCCATGTTTTTCAATTTCACGTGATTCTACATACTTGTAATTGCTTTGTTGCAAAGGAATGAATGATTTTATGCCAAATCTGGCAACCATCATGTTTTATTTTTTTTCAGTTTTTTATTAATATCTTCTAAAATATTGGATTTTTGAAATTTAAGTCAGCTTATCAGGTTTCTCGGAATTTTCCAAATCCGTGGACATGTTTCTCGCAATTCAAATTCCCACGGTTTAGGAGAAGATAGACAAACAAGCTCTGACAGTGGCCTTTACTTTTTTTTAGAATAGAGAGATAATTATAGAATAGAATTTCGTTTTACATTTAATATAAGCTCTATTTAAGAAGTTCTTCCACTTGGTAAGTTCTTTTTAAGTGACCACGAGAATGACGGACTATTGAGGTTTGGCTATATAATATCCCTGCAGAACAGATAGCACTTACTTTAACCCATATTCACAAAATTTCTGTCTGTGGTGAAATACGGTCGCTGCCATTTTCTCCACTAATCTGAAAGGCTGTGTTATGAGGGGCTTGATTCTGGGAGTGAATTTCACAACAGAGACATCCACTTCTGGTTTTGGAAAGAAAGCTTTACCTGTGGAACAAATTGATCTATGAGTTAGAAAAATTACACAAATTGGGGTGAGAAGAATAAACAAGAAAGATAAGTCATACCAAACACATCTATTATCAGGAATAAGCTGGCAAAAAAAGAAAAAAACTGAAATCATACGAAAGCAAAACATTTGTACACATGATATTTGTATATAATATATATAGTATAGTCCGAAGTAAAACATCGGAACATGCTATAAGATATTACACACTTATTTCATAACTACATCAGAAATCCACAGAAAAAAAGTAAAATTTTCAGAGAAAAAAGACAAAGTGAATCCTTCTTAATTCACGAAAAGCTGCAGAATCGGATCCCATATTATAATCAGAGTGCAAATGATTTAAACCGGTCATTTTAATCATTATTTTAAAAAAAAGAACTTTTGATTAAAATCAGGGATGCACAACCTCTGACTCTCATTGGCTCATGACACCTGTTCCATTCACCAGCCAACCCAGTTGTGTGTTCAGAATCCATCCAGTCACTTTTTAAGAAAAGGAATGACTTAAACAATTTAATTATTTCACATTTGTTTTAAATTGTCATAAACATAGAACTAGAAAATGTTCAGTATAATTTAATAATTGAACTGTATCAATAGGTGCCATCGCATTTTCAAGAACTTTTATTGAATAATAGTGTGATTCCACAGTCTTGTGAGTGTTTATGTCGTGTCCACAATAAGTTGGATGGGTCATAACTACACAAAAATTTGAAATAGGTGAACAGTTTTTCATTTTTTTTTAAACAATGTAACATACTATTTATATAAAAAATATGTAGTTTAAAAAACCAAAAAACACACTTTAGTGATAAATTGAACTAACTAAAAGGCGAAAAATAATTCTTAATATCAGGGTGGCCACTCTTTCTTAGAGAAAAAATTCAAGGACATTTAAGGACACAATGAGCATACATATTTTTGAGATTTTTTTGTCATTATTTCTATTTTCTTATAATCTAATTTAATCTCGTGTTTTCATGAACACACATATATTGAAAATTCCCCAAAAACACTTAATACTATTTCATAACTCCGTCATCCATTGATAGCTGAAAGACATTTTTTAACGGCAAATCTTTCAAAGACTGCTTAATGCTTTCAAGCAACACTTCAGCATTTGCGTGCCCTAAAAACACTCGTTAAATAGCGTGACATCATTTTGCCTTCATTCCAAAAGCTAAGATTTGGCTGTCCAGAAACATGGATTGAAATAAGCCATCGATTCCATCGCACAATCTGTAGGACAAGTGGCTTTGCATCACTTTCAATGCCCAAAATACTTCAGCCGTCATTGATTCTGCTTTCTGAAAACATGCTACCAACGAGGGCTGTTCTTGTAATACCAATGCGGAATCATTAAATGATGGTTTACTCGTGGATGATGAAGATTGTGATGATGGTACTTTGGATAGCAGTCCATCCAGGGTTAAGGTGTTCCTTTTATTTTCGGTAAGTGACATGTGCTTCTTACCTTGCATATGGCTCCTTAAGGCAGACTTTCCAAATTGATGAAATGTTGATCATATCAAACATCTTGCCACGTGACTATCACCGATAACTTTTCCGATCCACGTGGCAAAATTTGGATCTTGTAACCAATGATCGTTAAAATGGCACTTACGGCTCATAATTATGAAATTTCACATAATAATCAATATTTTTAAGAGCTGCAAATGAGTTAGATCAATAAAAATGCATATTACAGCAAGGAAAGATATATGCACACACAACTGTGATTGCAGTGCGTTTGTACATAACAGCTCCATGCTACGTGGTTTTATTATCGTAGGGGCTGGGAATAACCGATAAAACAACAAAAATTCAGCAATTGGATAGTAAAATTTAAGGATATTCCAGACTTCCTTTCAAAATTTAAGGACATTCCAGGTTTTCAAGGACGCGTGGCCACCCTGTAATATAGAAATAAATTAATGAACGAAAACTAGTATTATTGTGAAAAAAAGCGTGGGGTGCTTCGTGCTATATTTTTTATATCAGTTTTGTACTAATCGTACCGATCAAATATTCTCAAGAACTGATATATGGAGCACCCCATGCTTTTTTCACAATAATATTAGTTTTTGTTCATTAATTTATTTCTATATTAAGAATTATTTTTCGCCTTTTAGTTAGTTCAATTTATCACTAAAGCATGTTTTTTGGTTTTTTAAACTATATATTTATTTTTCACTTTTTAGCTGGATTTGCCATAAAAGCATGTTTTTTAGTTCTTTTTAACTGCATGTATTTAAAATTTATTTTTAATTTTCGATATCTCTCATAAGACACAAAGGAGCACTCAGTTGGAAAGTACAAAGAGATAATTTATTTTCACTGTGCACCAGTGGCGTAGCCAGGATTTTATTGGTGGACTGGGTATCAAATTTAAAGCTAAAGTTCAATTGTAAGCTAAATATCAAATTGTAAGCTAAGTAAAGGGCCCCATTTCGGGGAGGAGAGAAGCCCCTGAGCCCCCCCCCCTCCGACTACGCCCCTGCTGTGCACCAAAATCAATCTGCAGTTAAATGCCTCACTAAAAAGGAAAAATAGGTCTCTAATCAACAAATAAAAGCGTGTTAAAAAGAATGGCCTTAACATGTTCTTGTACTCAACTCTTCCATAATGTGATGGATGACGATATTTTGTAAAAAAAAAAAAAAAAAAAGTGTCGTGACCAGGATTCAAACCTGGGTTATTGCGGCCATAACGCAATGTACTAACCACTATACGATCACGGCCACAGTAAGAAAGGGTTATCTTAAGATTGTAATGTTTGGAAGTGTTCTACTTTCAATCAGGATAAGAAATGAGGAAATTATTTAATCCTGGCGATCCTGATCAGGATAATCTTATAAGATTATTGTATTGTCACCGGTTCTTGATAAATGTACAAAGTTTGAATTAAATCTGTCCGTTTAAAGTGGGTCAAAATAGAGTCTAAAGGAGTCGGTTACAAACATACAAGCATACATACAGGTGAAGCTAATAAAAGCGTGTTAAAAAGAAAAGAAACCATTCACCTAACTCAATTCTTTGTTTATTTATGATCCGTCAAACTTGTTATAGACATGATATAAATGCTCACAATACTATAGAATCATTCAGCTACCTTTCCTATGTGTGCCATCCTATTTTCAAGAACTCAACTTACAAAGAAACCTATAAATACATATTTGGAATTGTGCCATTACATCCATGTCTTTAATACATTAGATTACTTAAAAGAATGCACTACTTGATTGGCCCTCAATACTGCACATTTAAATTTCCGTGGCCCACAAGTTGAAACAGGTTGTGCATAGTAATATAATTGTTATTGCATGGGATTAACAGGTCTGTAAAATTTAATTTTTGAAATCTTCCGTTTTTAAATTTGAGAAGTATGTGATCAATCAATTTTTCCAAAATTATCCAGTTGGGACAAAATTATTTTATTTGCATAACAAAGAAATATTTTATTTAAGATTAATACTATCAGCAATTAGATATTTACCAGTCATCTATAAAAAAAAAGGATGTAAATTAAAAAGAAAAAAACATTTTTTTTAACACCCCGATTATAATACATTTCCCATCCTGTTTCCCTTTTTTGTGCCAAATCGGACAATGTACTGCCATCAAACTAGGTGACATTTTGTAGAAAAGCTTTTAATCATTATTCATGTAATTAGGTGAGATGCTGTAAAAGAGCTTGAACAGAAGGCACTGTAAAAGAAGGAATGTAATAAAGTAACTTTAATGTTTAAAAGTGAATGTTATAAAACTAATTTAACAAGGATCTACAGAAAATAAAAGCTCAAGTTCTTAATGAGATTTATTATCAATGTAATTATTATGTAGGCATACTTATTGTTAATTAACCTAGAAAATTATTCAGTGCTATACCCATATAAATGAAATATAAAAAAATCATGCACATTGACACCCATGACTGGCAAATAGGATAGCTGTTTTTCATTTAACCTCCAATAGTTCAATAAAGAAAAGACAAGAGTAAAGAATAAAAAGAATTTATTGCCAAAGGTTAGGTATGCACATGTTTCTTTTGGACATAAATAAGTATTATGAAGATTTGGGCATTTTGTTTAATCGGTAGACAAACTTCCCAATGCTCTTCCATTTCCATAAACATTACTGCCAGCTCTGCAACCATGAGCCTGAATATTGTTTTTAAAATTCTTCATGGGTGTGGAAGCTTTGGCCTCTTAGCCAGCTCTTTATTTCAAATAATGCATGAAAAGCTCACAATGCTAAGTCAATAACCAAAAGAGATCAATAAGGAGTTTCACGGTAATGCGAGAGTGAGGTCCTTAATGGTCTCCATTGGCGGCTGACTTAGCCCCGAGTGATTTCCGATAGTTGAACTGAACAATTGGATATGAGGCCAGAGTAAGAAGACCCAAAGTTAGAGAATGCAATCCCGATCCCGCAGGAAGACTACATCATGACTATAATTTTCATATTTATGTAAGGTGTTGTATTAATTATAAAATAAGATAAAGCATTAAACTAGATAGTGCTTACAATCATACTTTTTCTTACTTTTCTCTAATAATTTTTATTTGAATGAAATGTCAATCCTGTGGGAACAACAAATCTCAGTCCCGAAATCCTGCGAAATGAAAAACAGTGTGGGATGGCATTCCCTGGGTATTGGAAGACATGCATCTACTGCATCTAATTCTATACATGGAAAACATTATATTTGGAGAGAAATAGTTGTAGACGCAATCCTGCAAAATGAAAAACAGTGCGAGATTGCATTCCCTATGCAAAGTTTTGTAAAATAACACTAGGGACCTTGGTTGCATATCTGGCAGCAACATCTCGCTAAAAGGGCATCAGAAGACTTGTGTACCAATTCGATAATTGCCTGAATCTTCAATTATGCTGAAAAGAAACCATATATGTACCGAACATTTGGCAGTAAATTCTTTCCATTATTCACTCTAGTTCTACTTTGACTGTTTATGGGTGGTTGAATAAAAAACAGCCCTCGTATAACAATGATCTAAAATAAACAAAATTTAAAATACCACACCTTTTAAAAGCATTCTTTTATTTCTTGTTCAAGAAAACATTTGAGATTTTCTTTAGCTTCTTCTTAGGGTTTAAAAAAAGGGGGGGGGTTTCAAATACTTGTACTCATAACCCTGAAAGTGGACCTGCTCTACATATTATCTACAACAACCAAGATATGGAATAGGTTGGGAAACAAAATACTGAATAAAATTTTATTATTTCATTAAATCTAAATGTATGTTTAAGTCAAAAAAGGCATAACTTTTATATTTTTTAAAATAAGAAACCCCCCAAACAATTAAAATAAAGTTATTATAGTAACTGCAGGAATAAACACTGCTTATTATTATCATTGGACATCACGTGACGTTTTCCCCTGGTGATTATCTCAGCTGAATGTGTAGTAGAACTGCTTTTATAACGGTGCATATAAAAATGGAGAATGTTAAGTTGCATGCATACTGATGACATTTTATGTAAGTTGCGTTAATTAAATGTTTGTTTCGTCACTTAAGTCTCATTACTGCGCGACTCTACTAACCACATTTGATTATGGGCCCAGAGCCCGCAATTGAGGCATAAGTGGAAATTTTATTTTTTTTCAAGTTCCATTCATTTTTACAACTGAGAAACTTGAAAAAAATAATTATAATTCGTGGAAACTGTAAATAGAGGCAGTGTTAATTAAAAACGATCACTGGGATTACGTGAACGGTATCAAGTTGAAACCTGCTGATGTAGGAAGCAAAGACGGAAAAAAAAAAAAATGGCTCCAAGCGGATCAAAAAGCCCAGGCCAATTTAATATTAGCTATTAGTCCATCTGAACTTTGTCATGTGAAACACTGCGAAACTTCCAATGCCATTTGGAATAAACTGAAAGAAGTTTATGAATCTAAAGGTCCTGTCAACCACTTTTATCAGACTTCAGCGTGATCCCTGAGTAAGTAAGATTTTCGTGCAAAGAACAAGCCTTACCCGGTATATCAAAAAGCTTGTCGACGTGGCACAGATACTGACACATAATCGACAGCCGACATCTGTTCGAGGCATTAGCGTTGGCCACCATCCTGTCTGCAACTTCCTTTTGGAACGTCAGTGTCATCCGTGTTCGGCCGTGGATGAAAGGGCCCGTGTGTTCGGAGCAGTGCCTCAGCCACTTGATGATGAGAGGCGTGGACACGTTGAAAGGCAAGTTGCCAATTATGTAGAATGGAGGAGGCTCGACAGACCAATCACGTGCATGCTGCCTGCAATGATAAAACAAACGGGGCACAGTTAATCTCTATGTAAAACAGAGGAGCATCCTTTCACTGCATAAAGGAGTGCGGTCACTATTTTGAACCAGGGAAATAGTAAGTTATCATTTTCATTCATAAATATTTTACAAACGCATTTCTAATGATTAAAAATCAAACCTTAGAAATCCAGGGTGGTCACAAATTTTTCACATTCATGTTCCCTGATATTTCCCTGTTAGTGTCTTTACTACTAGTAATTTCTTTCATCACAATCTTTTTAATGCATATAATGATAAGTATAGTTAAATATCTTATCAAAACACATTTAAATATAATTTAATAAAATGAATATAAGAGTGAAAAAAAATAATCTCTTTTTGAAGCAGTCTTGAAACAGAAAATCTCAATTTGGGAAAGTTTTGGAACAGCTCAAATGCATATTTGTACCAGAAAAGCATAGATTTGTATCAAGAAAATTTCAATTGAAAGGTCCTTCACAGTTCTTGCAGGATCAATACACAGTGTTGCACCACACACACTCATGCAACCAAAGCCATTTAACTGTATAGTACATGATGTTGATCCTACACTTCCTTATTAAATATATTTTCTTTTCATTAATGGCTGTTACATATTAATGTAACTGCACTTTTTCTTTTTATTCTAATGGCTGTGTAAATTGGATACTATGCTTGTTCACTGAGAGGGCTGGGAATGTTGACCATTTCATTATGTGGGTGCCTAGTAGGCAAGCTAACATTGCCCCTATGAGTGGTCTCCTAGGTATGAACCCATTCTAGATGAGAGACCAAGCATCTGGATCGGCACCCCTCGAAAAATTGTTTGAACATGGACATTTTAGGCAAGAATTGATCTTACATGTACCAGCTCCCTTCAGCATACACAGTTCCACAGCAGACCAGAAGAGAGAGCCTATCCCCTTCCTAAGTGCTGACCAAGGTCGGAGCCGCTTCACTTTCAGTATTCTTATGAGACCCTAGCTTAATGACTAGGCCACAGTGCGACTGCCTTTTCCTGTCACTGTTGGCTTCAATTTAGGATTGCTGTTATCTATATTTTTTGTTGTCATGCATGGTTGGTGGTTTGAGACCAGGAGTTAAAAGTATACTTAAAGGGATCTTATAGCAAATGACAACGGAAAAAGTTTTTTGATATCACGTGGATTTCATGGCACATTGGGCATTTACAAAGAAGAAAATTGGACAATTGCAATTACATCAGCAAGCAATGATGGGTCATAAGGTTTGCACTGTAGATGAGGCATTGGCAGAAATCAAGCAAAAATTGCGGAGAATCAAATCAGGAAAAAAATCTAATGTTCAAACAAATGTGTCGTGGAACAAATATCAAATTTTTGGAATAAAAAGAATGAATTTTGAGATGCATATGCAAATTCTGAAAATGGCCTTTTTGAGAACAAAATCCATTACATGTAATTAATATAATCACTAATTTCTTAAATCTTTCACAAACACTTGTAGATACCTGAGGAACATTTGATCTAAAAAAACAGCTCTAATTTGCAAAATTTGTAACTATGTTTTAATATCACAAACTTCTAAAAAAATTAAAAATTTATATGTAAATAGTGATATATTTTTAATGCTATAACATTGGAGATTTAAATTTTAAAAAATGCTTAAAAAAATTGTCATTGACAAGAATGATGGAAAAATTGAAGTTGGAATTAAGGAAGCATAATTTTTCTGTGCAGTTTTTCTAACTAAAAAATTTTATGATAGTCGTTTGTAGTGATTTTAATTCTAATAGAGCGGAAATAGCTGACAATATCGTAAATATGAGTTCTAAGTTTTTCTTTCCCTAAGTGAATTGCTAAGTTGTTGGAAGGTGGTGAAGAATTTGTAAATTGATAAATTTTACAGAAAGCTTAATGTATAAAAATATTAGGTTGTAACGAAAGTTTCCCGCCACCACACATATCGTCTGCAAACAGTTCACGTTGGTGTGTTTGCTCCTATTTTGTCAAACAATATTTGTCATTTGAAAGAAAGATACTTGCTTTAGAACACTGTCTTGTTAAAAAATATCGTTATCATTAAGTACAAGGTGTCTGAAATGAAACTATCACGTTACTGGATTAGAACCATCATTTACTTCCAGTTCTGTTGTAAAAATTGCTGCAGAATGTCAAAGAATTACGTGTGTAATTTAGATTCTACTGTTGCATCGTATGGCACTGTGAAGGTTTGGTACTGAAAGTTAAAAAACAGGGTCTATGACATTCAAGGAGCAGAGCTCTCTGGCTGGCCTACTGATGTTGATGAGGGCCACCTGCGAGAACTTGTGGAAGAAGATCAGTATTTAACTACTTGAGAGCTAGTTAAAGAGTTAGACATTAATGCCATGCATAGGCGTAATCTGGGGGGGGGCGAGGGGGGGCAATTGCCCCTGCAGTTGTAAAAATTGCCCCCCTAGTCTAAAAAGTCAGGGGGCAAAGTTATGATTTTGAACCCAAATCATGCATTTATAACCCAAATATACTATCAGATTAAAAAAAAAAAAATTCCCCTGCAAAAATCAACAAAAGAATAGAATCACAGAAACTTTTCAACCCAACAGGAACGATGGCAGATTCTACCAAATGGCCAAACTAGATAATTTCTCAGGAAAGCAAAAATTAGGGGCAGCGATTTTAAACTTGTCTGAAATCAATTGTTCAGCGTTAGAAAAAAAGACCTGTTGTTGTAAATAGTGAGCAAAAAGAGGTCATTTTCACAGGCAATGCCGCAATTAGAGTTTATGTCATCCGGGGCAAACCATAATTAGTGTCGTGTGCATAGGCGCCCATAGTAATTTTCATAGGGGGGGGGGGGCAAACTTTAAAAAAAATTTCTAGAGGGGGGCAAATTTCAAACTTTTAACAAATTTAGTTCTGTTTTTGCCATTTGTTAACATAATGAGACATTAACTTAAAACGTTAGGGGGTGGCAAGTTCCCTACCTTGTCCCCCCCCCCTTTATGGGTGCCCATGGTCGTGTGCCCCCTCGCATGGAGCCGCGCCCCATCCCAAGAAGCTATAACTGATTTTGGCGTTCCATTTAGAATGTCTCCCGGTGCTTGTCCCGTGCCCGCTTGCCCCCCTTTATTTGCCGCCCTGTCACAGGTTGGGGCCAGTTTCTCATTTATATTTTAATGAACCTAATTTTGGTGTTTGAAGGTCAGTAGCAGAGAGACAACACACTTTTATGATCGGGCACAACTTACTTGACTTGACAGACGACTAATTGCGAATTCAAATGCGACGCAGTTTAAGAGAATAGAAACGGTCTGCGATTTTATGATTTATATCTGCTGCCAGGGGCACCTAGGGACACGTGCCCCAGACTTGGTAGGGGGCTCCAAAATAAGTTATGGTTCCATGGGAGGGGGCCGTTCTAGTTGGTTCGTCGTGAGAGATAAACTCTAGTTGCAGTACTATCTAAGTCAGTATTTCGATACCTTTAACCCTTTTAGATTTTCATGCATTAGAAAAATATGCAACAAATCACCTCATTACTTCCTACTAACAGCCTACTAACTCCGTATTGCTCCCAGCAATACGGAGAAGCAACGTTCGACACAGAAGAAGAACCTTCACTGCTATTGTTTATAACGATCTGCTGATGTGCATACATGGGCGCCCATAGTAATTTTCCTAGGGGGGCAAATTTCAAAAAAAAATTCTAGAGGGGGGGGGCAAATTTCAAACTTTTAACAAATTTAGTTCTGTTTTTGCCATTGCTAACATCATGAGACATAGACCTAAAACTTTAGGGCGGGGGGCAAGTTCCATACCTTGCCCCCCCTTATGGGCGCCCATGTTTGCATATAATTCTATTTTCTAGGATTTCAAAAAAATCGTTTATAAGTCTAGCTAAGATAATATCTCAGAATATTAGTTTTCTATAGAGTATATGTACATTCACCTAATTTATATACCTCCCCCCCTTTTTCTTTTCGTGAATACGTCTTCAACTCAATAACATACATAATTTATCAGGGGCCAATCCAGGAATATTTTCCAGGGCCCATTTTTGTAGAAACTGCCTATTTTTGTGAATTTTAATGCTTAATTTTGTGAATTTCAGAACTTTTTGTTAATTTTCAAACCAAATTTTAATAAAAGTCACTTTTTTTGTTAATTGATGAAACACATTAAAATGTAGGGTAAAATGCCAATGAAGGGCAGTTTTAATCGACTGTATTTGTGTGAAGGGGTTCCGTTAAAATCGATTGTAATTTTGTTATAGGGCCACAAAACGAACCCAATGTTTGTTTGTATCGACGCCTGTTCCCCGCTTATGCCAAACTTATGATTAATGAAGTCACGCTAAAAGTCGTTCCAAATCTTCAAATTATTAAATATCTTTTTCCACATTATTTTTCTAAAAATATTTACAATATCAACCTCCCGCCCCCTCCCATAAATAAATAAATAAAAAATAAAATAAATATAAATAAATAAAAATAACGTACTGGACTCTCTTAAAAATTTAAAATTTCCTGTCCAAGTCAAGGAAAAACATGAACATTGAGCTTAGAATGCTGTAAATTTAGCAGGTCGCTAACATTAAAGAAAGTACCGCGGGAACAGAGGTTACAGAAAATAGAAAATGTGCAGTGCAATGAGTTTCATTGTAATGTATTTCAAACCCCGCAAGAAAAGCGGCTTTTTAACAAGACATAAAATGATCGTTTTTCTGGACCTACAAACTAAACATAAGAACATGTCATCACTAAATGACCATTAAGATTCTGTGAAAAATTGGAGTGATTTAAATGTCGAACGCGGCCCTTTTATCTCCCGTTAAAGCAAAAATCAGTCACATCTGTGTTTACTTAAATCGAATAGGACCAGTTTTTCCCGCAAGCATATTGACTCGATGTTAGGACACAGGAGATGTACAAGAGGGTTGAATGAGCTGCAAAGAATGGATTACAAAGAGCTAATCTAAATAAATGATGCCTGTGTGGCAAGTTTGGCTAAGTTAAATGAATTTTACCAGCCGAATATCTGTATCCTGCAGTGAAATATTAACTTGCTTTGTGCATGAGTACAGGTAAGTAGTTTTCGTAATTTTCTTGTCAAATCGGTAAATTTTAAAGAAAGATAAACTATTAGTCTGGAGAAAAGACTCCAATGTACTGATGAACATCATCTGGGTTTGTTTCTCAGGAATTCCTTAAATAGAAGACGTCCATTATAGTTGCGCTTTGAGGGGGAAAATGTAGTTTTGTTTAAATTAAAAATGATGCCTCTCCTTACTTATTGGAAAGAGCGTTTGAAAATCAAAGTCGGCCGCTTCAGTTTTTGACCGTCAAATGTTTCTTGACAGTCAAGCCCTGCTCCTGTCCAGTGGCTGTGGAGTTTTTTTTTTTTTATAGTGAACACATATTGCAATTTCCAATCCTTCCAATGAACTTTGTTTTGGACGTACCGCTTAAAGCTCTCTCTTAGAGCAGACTCTACCGCTTAAAGCTGATTCGGTCCCCAGTGATACCAGTGGCTGTGGAGTTGTTTTGATAAAAGGGGAAAAAAGTAAGCCCTTTTTATCTATTTTATTAATTATACTTATTGCACTATTTACTTTTTGTTTTCAAGAGTTAAAAATAACTGTTCTCAAATTTTATCCGTTTTAGTACAGCATTTTTACCATTGTTATAGAAGAAATATTTTATGATTTATAGTTTATATATATATATATATATATACTAGCTGCGTGCCCGTTCTTCTCACGGTAGGAAACGAAAATTTTCCTTAGATGTGTAATTCGAATTTATTCGTGGTGTGGAATCTTCTTTAAAAAATATATATATATATAAAAATAAAAAAGAAAAGCAAAATTATTTGACTCTTGACGTAAAGTTTGCGTCATGAGTACTAACCTGGCATCATTGCAGTATAATGACTCAAAAACTACGTCAGTGTCATTCAGGGGCGTAGCCAGGGGGGGGGGGGATATCGGGATATATCCCCCCCCCCCCCCCGAAATTTTTGGATTAGTGATGAAATTCCGTCCATTTATACAGATATAAGTTCATATCCCCCCCCCCCCGAAATTTTTTCCAGGCGCATATCCCCCCCGAAAAATTTTCCTGGCTACGCGCCTGGTGTCATTCACTATCAAAAAAGTGAAAAGCTTAATGGTTTGCAGAGAACTCCTGGCTTTCAAAATGTCTTATTTCTACATCATACTGTTTTTTAGGTTCAAGCTGTAGCATTTAATACCTAAGACACTACATAAAATGGACAACCGTTTATTTGTTTCCGAACATGTACTATGTAAGGAAATATTGTAATCATGAAAAAATTCGACTTCGAGATTTTGGCGTATTTACACGTTTTGAGGTCTTCTGAATTCATTTATGGTATTTTCAAGAGATGTTTTTAAAATAGCTGCGTACTCGCTCTTCATACGGGAAGAAGCGAATATTTTACTAGAATCATATCTGCATGTGATGAAACAGAATTTTATTTTTTAAAAAGATCAAGAAATCGCCTCTGTTGAAATTACGGCGGGATATATTAACGTAAGTTAGAATTACTTTTCGTTTAGTTGGTTGTAAGACAACCGTTGAAAAAGGTTAAACACTTTTAATTTCATGAAATATTTATTCACGTGGTATATTGTGATTTATTCATATTATCCTTACAAATCTAATAATACTACCTATTACGTACATGATACTATCTTTGCTTCTCCCTCTTCAAAACTCGCTTAAAAGAAGCAGCTTAGATTATTTGGCACCGATGGGATCTTTTGATTCTATGGCAATTCTTTGCAATTTACGCATTAACATAAATAATAATCATTTCACATAATCGTTGCCATTAAGGAAACTCTCCATATATATTTAATTTATGCAGAGTTTTATAAGATTGGCGTATTTAGCACCAAAAAATTTTTTATCTCACCGTGGGGAGAAACTATCCAAGGGGTGCCATTTTAAATATCCATGTATCCAATATAGCGATATCTTATATATCCTCCATGGTCCTGTTTCCTGAAAAAACAGCAAACTGTGTAATCTCGAGGAACTATTTATTCCCGCTTTAATTGTGACAGGGCGTTAGAATTGCAGAGCTTAAGCATTTTTTTAAAATTTATGATGTCACTGTTTAACTGCCGTAAAGGATACCCCGGTTGGCCGAGGGAGTTAATTTCGATATTTTGCATAGTAGTTTTCAAACGGTATCATTAAATTTTTGCTTTATGTAGGACCACTATAGAGGAACGTAATTCAACGTTAAAATAAAGCTATACTCGCAGCATGCATGATATGTTAGGCAACGCCCGCCCCATAATTAAATGCCAAAAATTAAAAAACAGTAAATAGAAAATTTTAATATATCGCGCTTTAAAACGAACTTTGTAATTTTTAAAATGAACATTTTCAGCTGTGTTAAGACATTTCAATTTTTAAATAAGCAACGGATTAAAATACCACTTCTAATAATAATAATCGTGAATTTCTTAGTTTATTTCTACCGTAAATTTTAATCAAAATATCGTGTCCCTGTGTTGAAAAAAGAGCTGGAATAAATGAGAAAATTGTGGCGTAATTTTTACGTATCTTAAAGCAACTGACTTCATCGATCCTCACTTTCGAATTGAAAATACGGACGGAGCCCTATTAAAAATTTCTATGGATAGGTGGAAAAACCTTTTTCTAATCCTTTTTGTGGCAACAACCCAACATAAACGTGCCATGATTGCGATGCAATGGCGTAAGCTCTCCGCGTTGATGCTATTAAATTCTAAGTATTAGGGACTGCACTGCAAAAATAGATCACGCACATAAAAAAATGATTTCCTCCTAAGCGGAAAATTTCGCCAATAGCTACCGATTGCCGAAATTTCCCAGTACAGTCGTGCAGATAACCATGCGAGGGCCCGAAGATCTGGGGCCAGAAGACAGCGCCAAATAAACCGCTTGGAAGCCAAGTTAATTCCGCGTCAATATGGCTTTTGTGGTCAATGCCAAATATGTCAACCCGCTGAATGGAGAAAAGACGCCAAATTCAGGGCAAGCCAGCTAATGCATGGCTTAGATAGGGGGAAAATCGTATAACTATCGGATTTTTAAATGCTTTTTTTAGTGGATAGTATTAAAATAGAGTAAAATGCGTGCATTTTTTTTAATGAAGGTAAATTATTGAAAGAACTGTCTGACATAATAGGAAGATACTTTGGTTTAGACGGTGGTTAGTCGGTGGGGCCAGGCCCCTCTGGCCCTTAATGACGAGCCGCCACTGTGTATATATATATATATATATATATATATATATATATATATATATACATATAAACATTATATATATATGTGTGTGTGTGTACGGGCACGCATATATGGACTTTCATTTAGAATGACATTTGCCCCCCCAGTTTCGAAGCCCAAGTTACGCCCATGATGCCATGCCCATTAGCCATGCTATGCATCCCATAAACTTCATGTACAAGTTCAATCGCTGGGTGCCACATGAGCTGACTCAAGCAGATTTGGCGGAGAACTTTCCTTACAACCTGATACTTAATTTCAGGTCTACAAATACCTCAAACATGAAGATTTTTAGAACTTTTTCAAAAGTCAACATTTCAATTTCAGGTCCGCAGATTGCTAAGAACATTTAGATTCTCAAGTCTGCAAATAGTGAAGTGCACTCCCGATTCTTACATGCGCAAAGTTTTAAATGTTTGTACTTTCGGACCCTTTAACACTGTAAACGTCTTTTATTTTCGGACCTTTGCCTGTGAATGCTATTTTTGATCCTGCAAATGACTATGAATAGGGCATAATTTGCATAGGATCTCTTAGCTTTCTGTGTTATTTATTGACTGTTTTGTTATAAGGGCTCTTGCATTTCTTTTACTAGAATTTAAGCCTTGACTAGGAATGTTTGTATTTTCAGTCCTTAAGGAGGTAGAACGATATTCAAGATTTCAACTAATTAAATTTCTAAGATTCTTTTTCTGATGATCAGATTTCCGGAGCACATAAAAAATATCATAGGAAACTCTGAGCAATAAGTTCAATCAGTGCTCTTCCCCCATGAAGATATTAACACATTTTTAAAATAACATCACTAACATTAAAATTTTAACTAAAGTATATTTCTGTATTTTCATGTCTGAACTAAAGGAATTTCTAAGAAGAATTTTTCTTTTTCAAGTAGTTTAAGCACCTTGGAAAATATTTATTTTTAACCCATTTATGCCTAGTAATAATAATAATAAAACATCCTATTCCTTTTTTCAATAGTTTTGTAAACTTTATACTAAAGGGGAAAAATGAATGAACAAGAGAGAACTTTTACCTAGGAAAGATATTTTCAAGATGAAGGTCCATTATATCAGCTAGAACTATTTTCAGTCTGTCTCCACATGCTTCAGCCAGTAACTGTTAAAATAAAGCATTCAATATGAATGAGTTTGTCACAAAATATACATAGATATACAATACAATATATATATATACACACAAAAAAAATATATATACATAAAATAATAATTATAAGTGACACCCATCAATAATAATAATAATTTTAAAAAAAGTACAAGAATAACATTATCAGTCACAAAATCAGTCTCAAGGTATAAATTCAAAGCAGTTTAATGCTCACATATTTACAAAATAAGTAAATAAACAGCAGTCAATATTACCTTTAAATTATGTTTGTCACAATAGTGACAGAATAATCTGATGCCAAGTAAAAAAACAGAAAAATGGGAATCCATGCAAAAGCCTTTTAAACAAATGCAAAGTAATTTTATCAAAACAATGTTAAGATAAAACAATTCTTAACAGGTGCAGTCAAGAGGAGTCATTGCAGATTTTCCTTCTCAGCATTCTTAATAATCAATGACATAAGCATTTCCCCCCCCCCCTCGGAAAAAAAACCAAAAAAACAATGAGCTTATTTTGTATAAAAAATTCTTCAGTTTATATTAAAAAAAAAAAAAAAACTTTTTCATGCTAATATAATTATTTAGCTAAGACCGAATCCATGAATTCAGAAGACCTCAAAACGTGTCCATATACCCAAATCTCGAAGTCGAATTTTTTCAGGATTACAATACTTTCCTTACATGGTACATGTTCGGAAAGTAATAAAATAAATGAAATAGGCACCCATTGGGCATAATAATAATAATAAAGTTATAAGTCAGCTTCAGTCTGGTTCATGTTTCAGGAGAGGGGGGGATTCATTTAGATTTCATTACTGTTTCATCATTCAATGTTCCATTCTCATCTTATATGAAGGTAAGTTGGGTGGGAATCTCAAAGTTGCTAACCTGCCACACACACAAAAATAAATAAAAAACGAGCAGTCAGATACAAATCATAATATTTTGCTTGTTTCAGGAATCGTACATATATATTTCAAAAGAAATAAAATCAAGGATTTTCAAGAAATATTCGAGACACATTAATGGTTTTCAAGGGCTTAAAATACAGAGATCAATAAATATATTATGGGGAAAAATACTTTTATGTTTAGCTGAATGAACAAAAATGTTTTACTGTATTTTAAAAATAAATATTAAAAACTGCAGTACTTAAAAAATAAAATAAAAAGCAAATTAAAGAGATTTTTTTTCTCATTCAGTCATACAAAATCAATCGACTGAAAACCTTTCCCTTTTTAAATCCTAGAATGAGTGCAATGATTTCTTAGTTTGTCATACCAACTTTCAGATGACTTAAAAATCAACACATTTATAAAAATAAATCAAAATAATCATTTATGTACTTTATAACTTCTTTACAGATATGAATAAAGAAATACTTAAGGGAAAATACTCATTTATCTAAAGCAGTGGTTCCCAACCCCCGGTCCCAGACCGTGGATCCAATGGCACAAGGAACATTCAATTATTTCCCTTTTATTTACCGTAGTATATTTCTTTCGGATTTCAGCTAACTTATACCTTTGTAACAGAAGAAATCTTGTCACTATTTGAAATTAGTTTATTAAAAATTTCAAGATTATGAATTAAAATTGCAGTCACTTGAATCCTAATTGCCATTTGCGGCAACCTGTCTGTGTGAAGCGGGTTTTCAGCAGAGATAGCGACCCAAACAAAACAACGGAATAAACGGAACACAAGCAACCCTTCAGGTGTCATTGCCCTCTATTGCCCTTAGATGGAATCGACTCGTTACAAAGAAACCCGCTCAGGGTTCTCGCAGATTGAGCATTCTACAGAGTTAAAATGTTAAATCACTTTATATTCATTTTTTGTGCAACTGTATTTTTTTTAAGGCATGTTTAAATACCATTAAATCAAAATAACCTAAAATATAAACAATCAATGTCGCTTCCTTCCCCTCTGCAGGCCACAGTGACATTATCCAATGTGGACGGGTCCATGATGATAAAAAGGTTGGGGAGCATGGTTCAAAGGATTGTGTGAGCCACTTTTAAGAATTTGCAAGTGCCCAGTGTACCTAATGGCAAATCGGGGTCAGAGGGCAGGATAACTGGATCAGAACCTGAAGATGACTGTGCAAAAGCAGTTGAAGGGAAAACACATGAAGCTAGCTTCTAAATGTTTAAGCACGGATGAGGATCTTTAAAGGTATTTTACAAGTTTTTTTTAAATACTCGTGTCTTTGGGGTCATGGTGTATGTTTGGGAGAAGCTTCCTAAGTTTGCAAACCAGTGTTGCCAACAAAGTGGTCAGAAATGGCTAAAGATGCTTTCAAGCTGAGAAAAAAATAAATAATTCATTTTGGCATTTACTTCTAATACTCCATTTACATTCAGCAACGCTTGCTGTCTTTCTCCTTGCCCAGAGAATGATCGCCATGTGGGGTATTTGACTGCTCTTAAAGGCAGCGAGGGTTCCCATTCAGCTTTACTTCCCTTCTCTCACACCTCTGCGCACAGCCATTCGTTCGTTCTGCCCTTGAAAATCCCTTCAAGGGTGATGGTCAAGATGAGGAGCATAGTGATAGGGGTGCTTACGCTCTCATCTCCAGTTCACTGCTGAGTGTAAACGAGGAATAAGTGCTTGTTCTGCTGAAATAGGCTTATCTGCAAATGTTTTTTGAGTCATTTGGACATTCATCTCCGGTTTACAAAATACTTCGGTATTGCCAGTGGATCAAGATGTAGCCACAAAGTGGCTAAATTGGCAACCCTTTTGCAAACAGACCGCTACGTAGCAACTGAACAACAAATCCATACTATAAGGAGGGGGCTCATTCTCTTTCAGGGTATATAATAAGAAGTTGCGTAGTATAATAGAATGAATACAATACGTTCATTTATTATAGGGAGAAGCTCAATTGGCTGAAAAATCGATCGTTTTCTAGACATTTAAGAATTCTCAAAATGGACTCTTTTCACTCGAACAACGGTTGCCCAAGACCCTGAGAAATTGAACTGCACTACTCCATAGTAATCCAACAACAGATCTAAAATTATAAAAGTGTCTTTTTAGTACTTTTCTTGCAATCATGATTGAAAGCTTGAACTAAAAATCTTTTTTCGTTTCTTAAGCAATAAAAGGACGCATTCTTCAAAGTGTTTTACCTCGAGAGAGGGCAGGAACCTCTTGTCCTTCTCTATGACAATGACGTTCTTGGCTCCGTTCTGTATGATGGCACGGGTGATGTTCCCCGGACCGGGCCCCACCTCACACACGTAGCAGTCCTTGATCTTTCCGGTCCGGGTCACTATCTTGTTGTTGATCCTCGAGTCCAAGAGAAAGTTCTGGGACAAGTGCTTGAGGGCCTGGATCTTGTACAGCTTGAGCAGTTCTCTCGGGGAAGGGAGGGGGGGCAGCCGGAGGATGGACTGCTCCAGAGAGGCCGTCGTCTCCCTGGGTATGACGGCCCCTGCCAAGCGGAGACAGCTTCTATAGACCATGATCTGCACAGAAGAGAAAAGAGAACGCTTAAAAGAAACTTCTGGTGGCACAGTTTAAAAAGTTGTGAAATTTATTTGTAACACGCATTGATAATACTGCTTTATTCTTTTCCATCCTCAAAAAGTAAAGAAGCCCCATCATTTTGGGAGTAAGTGCTGTGGCGCTTATGAGTTTAAAAGTTAATATATTGCAGATAGGTCCGGGGTAACCCCCTCCCACCAAAATGAGAAACAGACATGGGTAAAAGAATCTTATCCCCATTTTTAAAAAATTGATCTATACATATATGTCGAAGGGAAAATTTTTGATGCCTCCCCCCCCCCTCCAAAAAAAGAAAATCCTGGCTACACCACTGATGGTGCTACCTCTTTTCATTATATCAAAGGTGAATCTCTTGCCTTGCGAGCAGTACAACACGTGGGGTAGACATACATCCCAGATTGCCAGAGCCTTATTATGGCATAGGCAAATCGGGACTTTGCCCAGGACCCCCGGCTCGAAAGAGCCCCCAATATCAAATGTTGTTCTGAAATATTCTTTCCTATATCTAAATTTTATGAAAAATAAAACAAATTTTATAGATGAGGGAACCAAATTCATCCATGCCCGGGGCCCCATTTGGTCTTAATCAAGCTCTGCAGATTGTGAATGTTTAATTGGTAGGGTGGCATCTCTGAATCATTCATTTTCAGCACATTGCCATTTTTTAATATTTTGATTATTATTAAAATTTTTTGCAACAGATCCCAAACGACTTAGGAATTATACAGCTGCACTTCAACAACAAGCCATTAGAGCTGAAAGTACTGTATTAGCCTGAATATAAAGCGATGATGTTTTTTGACTGATCATTTCCCGTGAAAAACCTGACTTTGAGGTGTTGTTACACAATTCAAGGTGTAGTTACAGGATTTTTCTACATATAGTGTTGACTCTAGATTAATTTGGCAGGGCGCAGCGCCCGGCGGCCTTTCTGTTATCTTTTTAGCGCCCGGCGGCCTTTTTGTTATCTTTTTAGCGCACGGCGGCACTTTTGTCGTCTTTTTAGCGCCGGACGGCCCTATCTCTCTTCTTTCTGCGCCCTCCTGCTTTTACATTTTTATTATTATTAGTAAACAACCAGCACTTTTTATTTCCTACATACCATTTGCGGCCCATCACGATAATACGTTAATTAAAACGGTTACGATTGAGTACAATAATCCCATCATAAAAATAGGTTCGATTGAAAACGGCCCTTTCACAAAAACCGTCTATGAAATCCGATCTTTCCCACAAATGTAATTTATTAAAATGCTTTTTTCAAGTATTCTACTCCAGGGTTGCCAGATCGAAATTTATGAAAATAGCCAAATGGCTTCTGAAAATTAGCCAAAAATAGCTAAACCGGCGATTGCAGCGCCACCTTTCGGATTTTAATTAAGTTTTGCAGAATTTGAAATTGGAATAGAGTATGGACATGTTTTCTTACATAAGGGGGGGGGCGACATTCTCAAAAAACCTTTTTATATAAAATGTTGATATTCCATATGTTTATAATGTTATAATTTTCATAAGCATTCTCGTTTATCTGATATTAATATACTTCATGTTGGATACATTTAATCAAGACAAAGATTCATATGCGAACACAGAAAAAATACATGAAGTAGTTGTCAGACACAGTAACAACATGTAGGGGGGGGGGGGCATGTAGACTTCTGCCTCAGTCCCCGGTTTATCATAATCGGGCCCTGAATGATTATAAACATATGAAACATCAATATTTATTAAAACTGAAGACTTAAAAAATACAACTAAAAGCCTGACTTTTTTATTATATTAATAATCATAATCGGCAAATTTCTATTTATTGGTGCCCCATTCTCGCTGGGTAGCCACTTAAAAAACTTCAGTGGGACCGGCATCTGACCGCGTAATCACTTAAAATCTAGCAATCATCCTAGTTACCACTTCTTTTTGCAGAAATCTTTAATCTCCTGTGATTTTTTTTATGGAGAGGGGGAATTAAGAAGAAAAAAAAAGATTTTTGCATTTTGTAAATTCATAACTGAAAAAATTAAGCATTTACTACATTGGGAAAAAAACCTTAATCTAAATTCCCATACTGTAATAATTTAGGGGCGCCTCAAAATTGGGGACCTGGGGCATATACCCCTGCGATAATTCAGGGCCTGTAAGCATTCTTATTTATCTAATATTAGCATGCTTCATGTTGGATACATTTAATCAGACAAAGATTCATATGCGCACACAAAAAACATAAAAGTAGTTGTCAGACACAGTATCAACATGTAGGAGGCATCCCATTCAGACTTCTGCCTCAGGTTCCGGTTTGTCATAATCGGGCCCTGCTCCATCCCGAAACTAGAGAGAGCAGGATGGAGTCGATGCAGATGAAAACAGAGTCCGTTTTGCAACCCCTTAACAAAATTGCATTCGATTAAAACGGCCCCTTCACAAAATATAATCGATTAAAACGGCCCTTCATTGACATTTTACCCTACATTTTAAT
This sequence comes from Cheiracanthium punctorium, assembly GCA_038373885.1. Lineage (NCBI taxonomy): Eukaryota > Metazoa > Arthropoda > Arachnida > Araneae > Cheiracanthiidae > Cheiracanthium > Cheiracanthium punctorium. Next base: position 15,985 of record JAWZYV010014531.1, on the reverse strand, counting down.
GTGTTTTATAAATCATTTTAACAAAAAAACTGGCTTTCGTTAAAAATTGATATGAAAATTCACATAAATAAGTGTTGAGATTCACAAAATTAAGTATTGAAATTCATAAAAATAAGCAATTTTCTCTAAAAGGGACCCTAGAAAAAATTCCTGACTCGACCCCTGAAGACAGACACGGGTAAGGGCATTTTTTCAGTTATTTTACTGCAATTGATATATAGATGAGAAAATTTTGCACCCCTTCCCTCGAAAAGAAATCCTGGCTACGCCGCTGGCCCCCTTTCCCCAAAATTTAACCCCTCTCTTTTTTGGTGAACTAAATTAACTTATTGTTCTTGAATACTCTTACTTAGCTTAAAATTTTCTACTCATCCCCCCACGAAATAAAATCCTGGCTACGCTACTGGCTAAATAGTGGAGTGCCGCTCGAACGATTATGTATATAATAGAGATGAGTTCGGGCTCATTTTTTGAAGCCCGAGCCCGCCCGAGTCCGAAGACTTTTAATCCGAGCCCACCCGAGCCCGAGCAATATTTTTTAAGTCGGAGCCCGAGCCCGAAATACAAATACAAATATAGCTGCCGAAAGACAAATGTAGCTGCAAATATTTAATGCACTTTCTAATTCTTTATATCCATGTTTATGAAATAATGTCCGATCTCATGACAAAGCAATATAAGCCACCGTTCTGAAATACCGAAAGAGCTTCACGCGCTTTCTAGACACCCGTGCCGCAATTTATTTTTCAAGTACTTTTATTTTCCATATGAATCACTTTCTAAAACTCTGTTTCAAGGAGTATGTTCAATAAAATAGAAATTTTTCACAAGCCCGAGCCCGAACGCAACTGTGAATTTCAGAGCCCGAGCCCGGTTCGGGCCCGGGTTCGGGCTGAGTCCGTCTCATCTCTAGTATATAAGCGCTTTGCGGTTAGGCTACTCCCCCTCCTTTAAAAACAAAGAATCCGAACGCGTATAGTTCCCAGTCTACTTGCGTTTATCGCTTCCTTGCATTCCGGTACAATAGTATCACCTAAGCTATCAGTATCCTTTTCAAAGTTCTGACCCCATGTCCCTCTCTCAGTCTCTCGCTCAGTCTCAATGCTAGAGTTAGTTGAAGTAACTGAATTTTCCTTCCTGCTAAGGCTGAAAAAGTTAGACAATTTCTTCAAAAAAGTTATCGAGTCAAATATGCTGAAAAAAAATTAGTTAAAATTGGACCAGTTTCTAGCAATTACAATAAAAATAGCCAAACATTAGCCAAAATCAGGTTGGCTATTTTCTTTTAAAATTTTCTAGCCAAGCGTGATCAAAAATAGCCAAATTGGCTAATATTAGCCAAATCTGGCAACCGTGTTCTACTCTTTCAGATCGAAATACTCCTACTGCCCTTTTCTTTGTTTTATTTTGCGCGAGCCGAACAGCCGCCGAGTAACCCGAAAAGGCCCCACTTGTATGTTTTGTTTTTGCTGACTCAAGCGAGAAGCCCGATCGGCATTTCACTTAGGAGTTGGGGGAAGAAAATACGGTTGGGAAATTCAAAATTTTCTCAAGTTATCTAAAAATTTCTGATTCCATCTGTCAATCCTCAAATATCGGTGGCTACGTTTGATAAATATGTAGTTGCGAATTATCAAACAATCATTATACCAGAGTTTGTCGCGAGCTGTATATAATTATTGCTCTTCTCGATGTCTTTAATAGTTTCGCAACAGTAGCAAGTCCCCCCCGCCCTAAACGATTTGCTCTTTTTAATCGGCTTTCTTAGTACATATTATTCGTTATGTATAACAGTTATTTACTAATCATATATAATTACAGATGATACAGAAAGAATGCCTTAGCAAAACCACGTTTTGCGATTCGAAAATTCGCGGGACTTGCTTGTTTGTTATGGCAAGCCTAGACAAGGGATATCTTCTAAGGGGGGGGTGCCTTGGTTGGGTGACTTTTAAAGGAGTTCTAATGTGTATTGATGCGTACATCTTGATGAAACCGACCAAAACTCCAGACCGACAGTCGCGCGGGCGGGGCCCGCCGAACGTGGGAACTTCAACACTTCAGCCATGTACCATGTTCAGTGGCTTTATCTACTCAAATCCATCTGAAAATCGAGAGATTTGCGACGCTTTGGGAATACAGCAATTGAAACACATTATGCTTTTGCCAAAATCAGAGCATAATAATGATCTTTTTCTTTAGCAATGTAGTGCTAGGGTTATTGGCGCCCGGTGCGGTCTTTCAGTTTGCCGCCCCATTCTTTCTAAGTTTCAGCATTCTGCCCCCATTTCGGTCCTTTAGTTTTCCACTTTATTATTTCTAAGTGTCCTGCCGGCCACCATGTTTGTTTTTTTGCCGCCGGGGCGGACCCCCCCCCCCACTTATTACGCCACAGTTTTAATCACATAAAAGTGGAGTAAATGCAGAATTTAGTAAATCAGACTATTGACAAGATTTGGTATTCTAAATATTCATATTATACACCTTCCGATTTTAAAATTCTCAACATTTTAATGAATGAAGAAAGGAAAAAAATAATAATAATAAAAGCAAAAGAAAGCTAGTTCTGGAAAAGGATGTCTTCAGAAAACAAATTGTGTCATAAGTTAACAGCTAGGTTATTCATAAAACAAACTGTCATCAATTTAAGCTTATTTTCAGTTGAAAAAAAAAAAAAAAAGAAAAAGAATTCTGGAAGGTTTATTAATAGATAATTTGCTTAAGTACTTTTGGCACCAGGATGTTGATTATTTTAATTATATTAAGCTGATTAAAAACATTTGATAGTTAAAATAAATATTGATTAGTACTATTTTTATTTTAAAAAGATTACAGCAAGGTTTAAGAAAGAAAATTTAGTGTTTTTAAAGAGATCTTTTTAAGTATGTTACAAGAAATTAAAAATAAAGCTTTATGAAAAATAAATTATTGAAAATATTTTAACTTTATTTCATACATACCTTTAGACAATTCTGTGAGTTAAAAAAAATATTAATTTTATACCTGCTAAAAAACTTACATGTAGTAATTATTTTTATTTATTTTAAAGAAATAGTACTTTTTAAAAAACTTATATTCACTTTTCATGAATGAGCAGGCATTAAATTAGAAGTGAAAGAGGAATAACAAATATATTTCAGTGATTTGATTTGATATGGTGTTGTACATTCCAACCATAGGATGTATTACAAAATTTGCATGACTATGTCATTTTTTCCAGCAATCTTCTGTGTTCTGAATTAAATTTCCCCAATTTCTGTAGTTATCAATTGATGGATGAGTTAAATTGTTTGATGCAATTTTAATAATGTCTAATAGTAATAAGGGTAACTTTGGAAAATCTTTACTTGGTACTCATTCAATAATTATTGCAAACAAAAGAATTTAAATAAAATTCTGATTTATATAATTAAATTTTATACATCCTGCATTGCAGAAATTTTATTATTTTTATTACATGCTAAAGTTTTTTTTAAAATCAAAACTTCTAGTTATGTAGATTTAATTCACATATTTATGTCATGTTTAGACCAAAATATTATCAACAAATTATTTTTCCTATTTCGCTTACACTTACTTCTACTGGATATTTTCTCCAAAAGAAGGGGGGGGGGACTAAGACAAATTGGAAAAAAATCTTACTATGCATTGTAAGTCAGAACACATATTACAACTCTACATGTTAAAGTTTCGGGGATCAGATCGTTTCAAACCAGTTTCTATATGTTATCTACCTGTACATTCTCGTGGAACCCTAAAGTGCCCTTTTTGAGAACAGGGTGCCCCTTTTGAAAATTCCCCCCCCCCCCCCCCGGCAGCCCTTTTTTTCTAGAGTCAACACTAACATAGTGTTCAGGACTTACATTACAAACATTTGAACCAGTAAAAAGTATAAAATTGTGGTGGGATGACAGTATCCAACTTGATGGAAAAATAATGACACATTCTGTAATTTAGTTAATAAACGCTATGAATAGTATTTTGTTTGTTTTCAGTTTTAGCGTTTGAAGATAAATATACATGCTATTGCTATATAAATGATGCCATAAGCTTAACATTCCCAAACATTTACATTTCTTAATTATCACCAACTTGCACCTTGAAGCTTTTTTTTTTTTTTTCAATGGCCGGGCACTGCCTTGGAAGGCTTTGGCTACAATGGGCCGGAATTGTAGGCCACTTTATTAATGGGGACACCTAATAGATGGACCAACGTCGCCTCTTATGAAGGGACGGACAAATGACACCCACGCCCAGTCAGGGATCAAACCCTGACTGCCGGGAGTTGAACCCAAACCCGTAGTACAGTGCTTTACCCACCATACAATCCGGTCGGTATGCACCTTGCAGTAGTCACTTAAAAATAGATTTTCTAAAATTTTTCAATTATCTCTATGTTATTACCACTCTATCTCTATCTAACTAAGCTAGTACAAGCAAATAAAACAGATACTACCAACTATGTGCATACTTATCATAGCCAATGTGCTAAAGATTGCGGTAAGTATTGGCTCCTAGATGAAATTGATTTAGAAGCCAGTGGCCGCTAGCAAAAATGGAAATCTTCAGCATTCACCTGGACCACCAGGCTGTTTCAATGCTGAACACATTTCATCACACATTTAGATAAAAAAATATTCCCAAAAATATATATGTTTTGTCCGAAAAATTATTAGAGGGCACCACGGCCACTTCTTTGTTGCCTTCGACACCTCTCAATCCAGCACTGTTTGATACAGTTCTCAAACCCAGTAGACTTTGATCTTATTTGATGATAAAATGAACTTTTGCAAACATTTTGTTACTGTTTACTTTGATGATTAATAAGTAATAAAAATCAAATTTTCTTAGAAATGGTTCTCTTCTTTTTAAATGATCTAAAATGACAAGATGGTAAGATATCACGAATATTTCACATAAATAAATGTTATTGTAATTTAAATAGGTACAAAGTACAAATTATGTAGTATAGTGAAGATTAAACTAGAAAATTAAAAACCTGAAATGATTTGAACCAGATGCTCAAGCTTTTAAAAAATGAATGAGTCCGGGGGGGGGGGGTGTCGAAGGACTATCGATGACAGGTATTGTGCAAATCTCCAGATAAATAAAAGTGGCCATGGGTGGCAAATATCCAAGATTTTCCATATTTATATTATAATGAATTAAAATAATTTATTGAGTGACATTCCACCACTACTATTTTGATGTTTTCTATCCATTCTCGGGTCGCTGAACTGCGGTGGCGGTTATAAGGAACAAGGACACACAAGTACTACCAGATATTTTATATTTCTCGCGGTAAATGCTACAAGAACCGATGTTAAAATCAATTAGGTGGCTGATATCTCGAGGGGGGGGGATGCTAATGCTATCTGTAGTCAAGTGAGAATCTTTCATTCCTTTAGATCCATTTTTAGAATTATATCACTGCTAACTTACACTTTTCAATTAATTAAATCATGCAAACATATAATGAAATAATTCAGTTGCTTTATCGCTACACGAATAACACTACGAATAAATCATCTTAACAGATACATTTCCAATCGGTAAACGAGATCTTACTAAAATTTTATGGAAAATTCCAGCAACCTCATGGAGTTCCTGCTCGAAAATGTAAACAAATAACAACTAATACAAACGAAAACATTGTTGCCAAAACTCAAACTAAAAAAGTAGTTCAGAGAAACAGACCACTACAACAAATGGACATTTCGCACGTGACATCACCTGGCGGTATTTAATATTCTAGAAATATAGCTGTTGCAAAAGAAGCTAGAATATTAGTCATTAACAAATAATAGCTTTTTATAAATTAATTTCCTCTTCATTGTGAAATTTCATTTAAAATGTTAGTAATAATAATCAAACACTAAAAATAATTAAAAAGTTATCATACTCTTTAAAAAGGTTTGGCGTTTTTTAAATGAATATTTGTACTATTTTAATCTCAGAAAACTCAAAATCAACTCAATGCTGTATTATTTATACAGTGTTTACAATAACGTTATAATTTTAGAACGCTATTATTCTTTTTATTAACAAAGTTTTGAAGCTAAACCCAGATAACACACTTGTCCATTTTATGTCTATTTCTGATCCAACTCATCCATAATACATCCATGTCTATATATAGACATCCATAAGACATCTATTTATGGACATAATCTGGAAAATCCAGAATATGTCCATGAATAGACCAAAGCTAGACTTAGAATATCCAGAATAAGTCCATTAATGGACGTATTCCAGATGATCCACACTATGTCAGTGATACGACATAAAATGGATGTGTGTATAAGTCCAGAAATGGACAAAATATGGAAAATTTACTGTTTTGTCATTGATTTTCATTTTACCCAATACTGTACTTACGACGCATGAATTTATTATACTTTATGTTTTTATTGATATTAGATTTTACCCCAAAAAAGTTTAAAAACTTTTTACATTCTAGAGTTTTTTTTTTTTTTTTTTTTTTTTTGTCGAGGAACTTTTGAAATTTAAAATACTTTTTATGTATTATTATTTCCTATAAAAGCGGTATTGTGTAAAAAGAAACTCATATCCACATGCAAAAAAAAAGAAAATTCTCTAGCGACTCAACATCCAAAAACGAATAGATGCATATTTTATTCTAAGTTCCCAGTCCGAAACTAAAAAATCTTTACTTCAGCATTTTGACGCATCAGAGAAAGTCTCGCTGCGTATAGTGGTTAGCACACTCTACTGTGAAGACTATGATCAAGGGTTCGAATCTGAAGCGGGGCAAGTACTTAAAGATTGGTTTAAAAAAAAATTGGTACGAATATTTTTCCAAAATTCGTTATTAAGATGTAACGGTAAATTTAAATTAATCATTACATACAATTAGCTAAAAATTATTAAATGGTTTTTGTTGATGTCCAGGATTCGACCGTAAAAGGTCTATAAATAGATAAACACGTCCATTATTACGTCCATATACATGTCTATAAGACGTCATATGGGCGTCCTATAGTGCCATATTGACGAAAATGGACGAGAATTGGGCGAATCCTGGATGTTTAATGGACATGTCAGCTTGTCTATATGACGTCTTCTAGACGTGTTCTGGACAAGTTTGTGCTATCTGGGAATGCGATATCATCGTCTTCTAAACCATCTATTAAAAATATTTAAAAGACAATAATTCATTCCGAGCGTTTAATAATGAGAAACAGTTCAATGCATTTCGATAGGAGCTGGCGGATGTAAATACCGCCAGCAGACGAATTTCAGCCTCGAACTCAGAAACCATGCAAAATGCTCATTGGATTTTCTACTGATGTTTGCATCATGGGAGGATGTGACCAGCTTACCAGATTATTTATAATTAAATTTATATAATTGGGGACATTTTATTAATTAAATGCTCTTTTCAAATATACTCTTATTTATTCAGGTACTTACGTATTATCCCGGCGGCCATTCCAGCAAAATTATTTTTTCGTAAAATGTGCTGGCTAACTGTTGCCAATAGTATTCGTAACCATTAATAATTTCATGTGTCCGACACTTATATTGGTGAAAAATCGCTGGTCTTGGCCGACCGCAGGAATAAAACCAGAGACGTCACTAAGGGAGGGGACAGGGGGGGGGAGTATCCCCTCCCAAAATATATATCCCAGATGACAAAATCCCATTCTTCACTTGGTAAAACTATGTTTCAGTTGGAGGGGGGAAAAATGTATTTTGGACTCTAACCTCAGAATCTTATTATTTTTATATGTTTTTCTACCATCATTTTCTTCTCATCCAGACAAGTAGAATTTTTTTCTAAGATCAAAGAATAGCATAGTAAACCGTGGGAGGGCGGTCAGATAATCCAGACTTAGCTGGGACTGAAAAGACATACTCAAGGTTTGTGGTATCCTATGGTTGTAAGATGAAAACGCCCAACTGGCATTTGAATTTTTACTCAGTTCAAAGTGGGAGAGCAAATAAATCATCCATTCATTCTAAAACAAACCATTTAATTCAATAACTGACAAGTACAAAGCTTTATCCTTTCACAAGAGCCAGTTATCATCACATCTTATATCAAATTCAAATTCCCGCATCAAATTCGACCGAAGCACAAGCGGTCACCTTGTAAGCTATACTGAAAGATAAAGTGATCATTAATCGTACGCCAAAGCGGCAATCTCGCCAACAGAGCCAAGGGCGATATCTAGCCAAGCCGCTGGCGTGTACCTGTGTTATTCAGCGAAGGGCGGAACATCCTCCCCCGCCATGAACAAATGGTTCATGAAAACTGAAAAATACAAAAGAATTATTAATACATTAATTAACAATCAATAAAACATAACATTCATCTTAACTCAAAGTTAGTTTAAAACACAGCAATTAAACGGCAACTTGAAAAATTTTAAATTTTTATAAATAGCTAAAACTTCAGTTCAAAGTTCAAACAGAGTTCAGTATAGGGAGCTTGGAAAGTTTTGTAATTGGACGTGTTAGTGCACCAGAAGTTGTTTTAAGTCTCACAACGCGCTCTATGGTCCGATCCAGGGAAAACCTCAAGCACACGACCAAGCTTCCATTTAGTTGGAGGTAAATTATCCTCTTTAATCAAACATAAATCTTCAACTGCAATATCCACTTGAAGAGTCTTCCACTTGGTTCTTTGCTGAAGTTGAGACAAATAATCAGATGACCAACGCTTCCAAAATCCTTGAAGCATTTGCTGAACGAGCTTCCATCGTCTTAATATTGGTATTTTCTCTTCGGTCAAAGTCTGTTCGGGTAAAGATGTCAAAGGGGCTCGAATGATGAAGTGCCCGGGTGTAAGCGCACTCAAATCCGACGGATCAGCTGATACCGGTGTTAGAGGTCGGGAATTCAAACAAGCTTCCACCTGATGAAGAAGCGTCAGGAACTCCTCGTAGGTAAGAACTTGTGCACCCACCACCCTATTAAGGTGGTGCTTCATCGACTTTACGGCAGCTTCCCAGAGTCCACCGTGATGTGGAGCAGAGGGAGGATTGAAACTCCATTTTATACCCTCATCAGCGAGATAGTCGTGAAATTCTTTTCCTTCTCGAATGATGAGATCAAGTTTCTTTAACTCTTTGCTAGCGCCCACAAAATTAGTTCCACAATCGCTAAAGATTTCTTGTGGTTTCCCTCTTCTCGCTGCGAATCTTCTCAATGATGCAATAAAAGCATCTGATGTCAAATCGCCTACCATTTCAAGATGGACTGCTAATTTGAAAGGGGCCTGCAAAATCCACACCAACCTTCGAGAATGTTTTAGAAGGTACTACTCTTGATCAAGGAAGGTCCCCCATTAACTGAGTGGCCATATTCACTCGATACCTACTACATTTGACACAGCTCCAAATACATTTTCGAACAATATCTCTAGCATTAATGATCCAATACATTTGCCTGATTGCAGAAAGTAACAATTGTGTTCCGCCGTGTAAATGATAATATCTTACAATTAAGCTTGCAACGTAATGATTTTTCGGTACGATAATCGGATGTTTTTGATTTTCCAAAATTTTAGAGTTCTTTAGCCGCCCTCCTACCCTCATTATTCCATTATCGTCCAAAAATGGATTCAATGATATGATTTTGCTGTTTCTACTTATGGGCTTTCTTGAGACTAAGCACTTGATTTCTTCAGAGAAGTGTTGGCGCTGAACGGCTTTTAATATTACGTTAGTTGCATTATCTAATTCATTCGTTGTTAAAAATTTAGCATGAACAGTAGAAGGTTTTCTTAGAAATCGCAGACACCAAGCGGTTACCGTCGTAGTTTGTTCCATGAAGAAAAATTCCTCGTAAAATCTTCGATGTTTGATTCTTGCACTACATTCACCACAGCATCATTCTGAACCCTTTTTTCGGGAACCAAAACAGAACTGTCAAGCTTAACTTTTGGTGTGAAATTACTCCCACCATTGGAAGGCTGACATAGCCAAGACGGACCTCTCCAATATACCTCATCAATTCTTAAAGATTGTGGGCTCATTCCTCTCGGCAATTTATCTGCTGGATTATCTGCACTTTTACAAAAATTCCAGTTTTCTGGAAGAGTCTTTTCCTGAATTTCAATGACGCGATTAGAGACAAATGGCTTCCACAATTTTGCGATTTTCTTGATCCAATGAAGGCAAATCTGTGAATCCGATCACAAAAACATGTCGATAGATTTCAGTCCAAAAACAGTTCTCAAGTACTTGGCAATTCTGGCTGCGATTACTGCCGCCATGAGCTCAAGTAGAGGTAGAGTAAGCCTTTTCAAGCCGAGATCTTTTAGCCAAAGAAATCTCAGAAAATCTCTATCCTCTTTAGCTACCTGTATTTGGAGAAAAGCCTTTTCTATGTCACTAACGAAAGCAATTTTATAAAACGGAACTTTAAAATTATGTCTAATATTTTGGGGTTTAGGTTTGGACCCGACAGTAAACAATCATTCAACGATTTAGCATCTTTACCTTTCGATGATGCATCAAACACAATTCTAACCTTAGTCGTAAACTTGTCCTCCCTCACCACTGGTCGATGAGGCATGTAGTATGTATATACTTCATTTTCCCTATATTCGCATTCCTCAATTATACCCAAATTCAGTTGTCCATCCAATATTTCTTTATATTCATTCAGTAGCATAGCATCTTTCATTAGTTTCGATTTTAAACCAAAAAGTCTGTGCCTAGCTTCATCAAAATTGGATTTCAGTTCATCTTTAATCTCCTTCCACACCAATTTTGTTTCATACCTTCCATTCACAAACTTCAAATTATTATTAAAGGAAGCAATAACATCTAAATCACTTTGCGAAAATGATTCATTTTTATCGTCGGAAATTCCCAAAGTTTCCAATTTCCAAAAGCGTTCCAAATTAAAGTTTTCTCCCTCACCCCCACATGATACAAAATGTAAATTAATGATTTTACTATTTTCCGAATTTGTTTTTCCGACAATCGTATATCCAAAAACTGTATTAGCAACATACAATTTGTCATTAATGTAATTTAAAACTGTTGTTTCAAAACTGTGTGTAAATGTATGTTCGCGCATTGTTAAAAAATGGCTCAATGGAATAGAATGAAATTTGGAATTATATTGAATGGTAAGTTAATTGAAACAATAGATACAAAAATTGTTTTAAATAATTCATATACTTTGAGAATGTTAAAACTCGCTTTAAAAGTTTGTTCTGCCATCCATCAAAAACGGATTAAGAGAACAGAATGAAATTAGGCCATATGATGGGAAACACAGCATCATCGAAATTTTTAAAAGATTTGAATAAATTGAAAGGGTTTGCAAAAGTTGCATTGTATTTTTTCTTTTCTTTTTTAGGGGGCGGGGAGAGAGGGGAAGGGCGGCACTTTAAGGCATCTGGAGGTAATACAACAGGTGGCTGTTCGACTTAAACAAATTACGTCGATTTCTTTTTTTTTAAAAATTATTATTAATTTTTTAATTTTGGGAAAATTGTGCAAAAATTTTACAGGCATTATATTAAAATTTCTCAATTTAATAGAACAAAATTCAGTTACTATCGATGAGATTGAGTTAAATAACAATAACACTGATATATATATACATTATTTTGAGAAAATTTTGTGTGACCACTTCGTGAAAACAACTAGTGGTCAGACAAAAGGGAATGAAATGAAATTTTGTTAAGTAGTAGGCGGTTAGTAAATTAAAATTTCAGGTTTTTAATTTTCTACAAATTTGAATTATTTTTGAGGTATGACGTAAACTTTGATAAAGTTTTTCGGGCATCAAATAAAATCATCAAAATATAATTCAATCGGACGTTGCAGTTTTAAATATCGGCTACTTGCTATTACAAAGAAATTTTCAGATATTCTCTTTACAGTTTATTACTAGCATCTTCTTTTGCAACTTTAAATGACTTCTTGATGTAGGAAGCTCATCCACTAAAAGAAAACGTTCATTTTGAATGTAAAATATTTTCTCTATTGACAGTTTGTCTCAATAATTTGTTACTCTCTAACCTATAATCTGTTAACAATACACAAGAGCTATAACTTTGCTTTCTATATTTCTGCCGGTAATTTAATTCCATTTTTTGTACTACTACAATGCAAACGAAATTTCGCGCAGTTAGTAAAGACCCATCCATGGCGGATGGATACATCAGCTAGTAAAGTTATATAGAATGATATTCTTTGGAATATTTTTTAACAAATCTTTTACTAATACGAAATGTATTTTTCAAATTCGAGCCAAAATGCCGCCCCTAAAATTTGCCGCCTCGGACAGGGGTCCGGTTTGTCCGGCCCTAGGGCAGCCCCTGGAAAGGACACCGAAAAAACTCGAGATCACGAGGTAAAATAACAGGAAGCCAGTTTGTAAGGGAAAGCTCATTTATTCGAGATATCAAAGATTTTGAAATATCGGGGTTACACTGTATTTGGCTTTTCTCTTCTTCACAATGCACCCCATATTTGGCTTTAATGAAAAGTTGGACAAAATTTGTCATTCGCTGTTTCCTGTCAGTCCAGTGACCCCTCTTCATTAAAAAAAAAATAAAAATCTACAGGAGAAACCCGGGGCTGTACATACTATCTGGATCACAAAAGATATGATTAGGCACCTGATTACTGTCCTATTTCCTATACTTATTATGATGCTGAATATGTGTATGATGTAAAAAAAGCTTTTTATAACAATTAAAGTTAGATATTGAGAAGTTCACTCATGGCTACATTGTTTTGATTAGTGTAAAATTCGAGTTATTGTCTTCAAGTGCAAAGGCTTTAGTAAAAATTTGAAATAAAAAATCTGCATAAATATGTAATTAGTTGATGGATCGATATTATTTATATGTACATTTATTTGCGTTCACAGAAAGTAAGCAGACAGCAAAGCATTAACCATTGACTATTACAGGGGTAATCGTGCTATGCCTGGATTTTTTCTTGTATCCAAATGTAAAAAAGAAATAACGTATATTGAACAATTTACTGGCAAACATTTTGGCTAATCTATACAATATCGCACCATGTTTCATGTTATGCCGTATAGGATGTTAAAAAGAGCCGGGGGCTTTCGGCAATCGCCGACCAGCCGACATGGCCAGTCCGGGCCGCATATTAACAATCCTTACATTCATTACGCAATACAAGAATATACGAATTAAATTACGAGTACATTACGAATCTTATTTTAAACCTTATTTTCCACTGGTGCTGTCATCTGTTATTTATAAATAGACTTATATGACACGTTACGTACACTTTATATAGACGATTTTTCAGAAAATAAAAAAAATTCGCTAGGCTGTTTTCAATGTGTGTCTATAATTATAAGGTTTAATTTAATTAAAATTATTATAAACTGAAATGATTCGCATAATATAATTATTCAATATTTATTTAGTAGATTTTTTTTCTCCATAAAAGTAAAAGAAAATATTTTTTGAAAAATTATGAATATCATTTCTTGAATAGTGGTAAGTACTCTAAATATTAATAAATGACAAGTTACAACTCGATGCATGAGATTTAATTAATTAATAAAAAAAGAATTTAAATAATTCATTGCATTTTTTCTCTGCAGTTATTTAGTTGTAGTGTGGATATTTTAAAAATTTTACAATTTAAAAAAACATTTTCTTTTATTTTTATGAAAAAAATTCTTCCAAATAAATATTGAATAATTGTATTATGCGAATCATTTCAGTTTATAATAATTTTAATTAAATTAAACCTTATAATTATAGACACACATTGAAAACAGCCTAGCGAATTTTTTTTATTTTCTGAAAAATCGTCTATAAAAAGTGTACGTAATGTGTCATATAAGTCTATTTATAAATAACAGATGACAGCACCAGTGGAAAATAAGGTTTAAAATAAGATTTATAATGTACTCGTAATTTAATTCGTATATTCTTGTATTGCTAATCATTTAAAACTACTTCAAGCTACCTACATGTTTGTTTCGCTGGTATTTCATCTCATGATAATTAATCATTTTAATTCATAAGTTTTTTGCCGTACAGACTCCTCAGTTTTGAAATTTGGTGGGCAGGCATGACGTCAGTGAGGTAACCAATCAGCGATCTCCATTCTGGGTTGTGTGTTCCGAACCAGCTTTAAGGTCCCGAATGAATGTAAGGATTGTTAATATGCGTCCGGGCCTGGTGCTAACAGTGGTTATCAGTTTCTTTTGACTTAACGAACAATTTCGCCTAGGCAACCTGTTTATTTACAATTCGCGAATGCGTTATTTTTGCTGAGGAGAGTTTTTAGTACATACTCGATATAAAATCAACAACAGTATTTTAAGAAGAAAAGTGGCCATAATTGAAATGCATGGATCAACATTTAGAAATTTCAACTTAAACTTCATTTTTTCAAAAGTGTTTAACAAGAGAAGTTCAAGTATCGCTCATAACGCCATTTGAAAACAGCAACAACGTGCAGCAAGTGTATCTTTTAACAGCTGAATGAACCTGATCCGTGCTCAGTTTACTTAGTTTGAAGCTAATTGCACCTAGTTTTGTATACGAACGCTCTAGTTTATAAACTGAATGCACTCAGCTTCCTTTACGAACACTTTAGATGGAAACTCGTTTGGCGTTTAAGCGGCCAGTATGAATCCAGCTTCTTTTGACGACAGAGTGGGCGTTTCAACGGTACATTTTCCCGATTTTTACCGTTTATCCGCCCACTACCATTTATCCACCCCCATAGATCCCGATTTTCCTTGAAGATTGGACGGGGAGGGGAACTTTTGTGGCATGTTTCGGTAACACTGGGTGCATTCGTAAACGACAAACTTGTTGCATGAGTTTTCGTAAGAAAACTGGAATGCGTTTGTTCAGGGCAGTTCAGTGCTACCAGTATCTTTTGCATTTACGAACAACTTTAGTTTATTCAGTTTCGTCGCCTAGGAGATGTGTTTGTTTACATTTTGCGTAAGTTGTTATTTTTCTCGAGGAGTTTTTAGTACATACTCAGTATAAGATCAACAGGATTTAAAAGAAAGAATGGCCATCATTGAAGCGTACTGATCAAAATTTAGAAATTTCAACTGAAACTTGCATTTTTTTGAAAAGTATTTAGAAAGAGAAGTTCATATTTCGCTAATAACGGTTTCAATCAACTTCAATCTCAACACTAAAATATGCCTTTTTGAATAAACTAAAATGAAAAATACAAGAAAATGATTACCTTTGAAAAATTATGTACCCACGTTGCAGTTTCTAACATATGCATGAATTTCCTTCTCGAAAAAATAATATAAATAATATTTGCAGGTTCAGGAAACGTAAAATACTTTTCATAACAACATAATTTTCCATAACAACGGACGCCATTTCGAAACAAAAACAACGTGCAGCAAGTGTATCTTCTCAACAACTGGATGAACCTGCTCCGTGCTCAGTTTACTTCGTTTGAAACTAACCGCACTGAGTTTTGTACACGAACGCTTTAGTTTATAACCTGAATGCACCTCAGTTTCCTTCACGAACATGTTATATAGAAACTCATTGCACAAGTGTAACTCGTTTGGCGTTTGCGAATGCGGCCACTTTCAATGTCCCCATAGGAAATTAAAATAATTATAGGTATGCCAAACTTAACCCATTTATGCCTAGCGTCCCTTTTTTGGGACGGCATTTTCGCTATGAGTCGAAAACGTTATTTATTTTTCCTAGCCTTTATTCATGAGTATGGAGCCTTAACTCTACAAAATATTTTAACATGACCCAGTAGGATGTTGATATTTCGATTTTTATGCATCATGATTTTAAAAGAAATCATCCCTTGTTCAAGAACTTGACATCAGAAATTTATCTATTATTTCTGTTATCAGTAAAAATCGAATAAAGTCGCAAAAATATCCAGGCACAAATGGGTTAAAAACGCTAATTTAAATTTTTGTAATAGATGACGCTGGGTGTCCAGGAGTGATTTTTAAAGAAATGTTATCATAGAGTGTCACCTACACATAAAGTCAT